>SNVD02000033.1:0-128990 GCA_013180625.2 Boswellia sacra | reverse complement strand
GTCACATTCTTGTGGACTTGTTCAGTGTGAATTGCTTAATCTATGGACACAATTTCGTGATGATTGCAGTGTTATAGTCTAGGGAATCTGACTAAAAATGACCCTGTTTGCCAGTTTATAAGAAAACTTGATGGGAAGCAAATCACTGACTCATAGAAGGCGTTTCAGCCGTTACTGGACGTAAAACCAGAGGAAGATGTGAGCCACAGTCATAACTACTTGTATATTTGAATGTGTGTTGTTGTTGTCGAATTTTATTTTATTTTTTCTTGTTTCGTTTGATCTGATTATCAATGTTGTTTTTGTGTTGTAGTTTTTTGTTGATTTTGTTTGTTTTAATTTCAAGTTTTCTTTTTGACAAACCATAAGACTACCCTATGACATAAGCACACGTGGGAGACAAGTGTGGAGGTTTTGTCAACCTCCACCGAAAGTATATCTCTACTTTCCATGCTTCACGTGAGAGACAAGTGTGGCGGTTTTGTCAAACCCCACCGAAAGTATATTTCCATTTTTCATGCTTCACGTGGAAGACAAGTGTGTAGGTTTTGTCAAACCTCGCCGAAAGCATATCTCATTTTTTTCAAAACTTAGGGGCGATAAATCTGCATCGAACAGCCCCCACCGAAATTATGTCCTCATGTGTCAAATTTATGAGTTTTATGTGTGCATATATCCATTCTGCATGTTTTCAAATGTCATTTTATAACTGTCTTACACTTGAATCGCATAATACCTAACGTGCACAATTGTCTTACACACGTTTAGAGCACTTGTAGAAATGGAGAAAACACCAATTCGACGATTCCAAAATATTTGCGTATTTTGTGGATCGCAATTTGGTAAAGATGGAGAGTTTACAACAGCAGCTCTTGATCTTGGTAGGACATTAGCTGCGAGGGGTATTCATTTGATTTATGGAGGGGGTAGTCTTGGGTTAATGGGGTGTGTGTCAACAGCTGCATCCCTAGGGGGGAGCAAAGTTCTCGGCATTATCCCTAAACCATTAGCTGTACGAGATATCGTAGGCAACACAATCGGGGAAGAGTTACAGGTCTCTAGCATGCATGAGCGTATTGCACATATGGTCATTAAATCTGATGCATTTATAGCTTTGCCTGGTGGTTATGGTACATTAGAGAAGATATTTCAAATCACCTCTTGGGCACAGCTAAACATCCATCGGAAACCCATTGGTTTGTTAAATGTCAATAATTTTTTTGATGGTTTGTTGTCTTTTCTTGATCAAGCTGTAGAAAAAAATTTCATCTCACCGTCGCGAGGCAAATCCTGGTTACAGCTTCAACTGCAGGGGAGTTAATTGACAAACTACAAGAATTCATCTATTCGCCTGATCCAACAACGGCTCGGATAGATTGGCTTGGAGAAGGCAATAAAAGGCATAGACTGGATTTAACGCTCCATCTGTAATCTCTATCTATTGGTTTGATTCGTTTTTGTTTACTTTCTTTTTAGTGTGTTTATTTGAGATTTTTCATGTCATTTCTTTTGAGTTTTTTTTTTTTCAGGTTATTTCTTTCGTCCCAGGTAATATTTTCTAATCTTAGCTTTTAGAGTGGTGGCTTAAAAAGTTCAAGTTCTCTTGAAATGCATTCTGGATTTCTTCAATCCATAATGGCTGAATAAGGAGGCTAACTTCTAAACTTTTTAGACCCATTCTAACTGACTTGTTTTTGTTTGCTGGCTTGTTGGACTTTGCTATTTTATGAGTAAGTTTAGTTTTGTGTAATTTAGAGTTGTTATGTGTTTTTGTCTTTATCAGTTTCGATTCAAAAAAAAAATTATGGAAAAACCTGAGGATGGCAGAATATGGGGTTTCTTTAACCCTTGAAACGCATTCTCTCTAAATAAATCTGTAGTTTGTTTATTTCATGTTGTTTGAAGTGTCTTGTTTCTTGTTTTGTTCTTTCATAATAAAGGTATATAGGCTGGAAACCTTAAGTCTGCGGGCTACTGGTCCTAAAGATTGTTGAAATATACAATCTTGACTCAGGTGTAACAACGCCACGTACCTCTTTTCTTGCATTTTGTGGGTCGATGATAAGATAATGATTGAATTAAGAATAACTCTTGGAAAATGATAAATGATGCATGGATCTGTGTGCTTGAAATGTTTATTGGTTTTCGCTTTGCCTTTGATTCCTTGCGCAACATTGAGCACTGAGCTATTATCACTGAGTTATTTGTTCACTTAGAGAAAGTTTATGTAATTTAAATGTTTCTTCAGATTTTCATGAATTCTAGAACTTGTTTGATGGTCACTCGAGGCGAAATCCTAGACTGTGCAACATTGGGGAAATGATTTAGGCCATCTTTGGACCGTTTGAGCCTTAATAGCCAACCTTGACTGAAATTGATCCCTAGTTACCCCTTTGAGCCTTTGTAAGCCTTTTTCTTTGTTAACTCACTAAAAGATTTCCTAACCTCAAATGAATTTGTTCCAAACAGTTTATCCCTTACCTATGAGCATGTAGATCATTCACAATTAAATTTTGAGCTATGTTCTGGTTTTGGGAAGTTAGAGGAGGTTGGGATGTGTCATGAGCAATGCAAGTGAGTTCTATTATGTTTGTAAAAAAAAAGAAAAAAAGAAAAAAAAAGCCAATCTGTACTTATCGTCCACGTACTTACACATTGAGGACAATGTGTTGTTTAAGTGTGGGGGAGGGGAAGTGTAATAAAAAAAAAAAAAGAAGAAAAAAAAAGAGAAAAAAAGAAGAAGAATAAGAGATCTATACCCTTAAGTGTTCTTAAAAAGAATGAAACAACAAAGTGTGGGGGTGTAGTTTTCTTTTGTTTTCTGCAAAAAAAAAAAAAAAAGATTGAGTGTTCTAAATAAGTTTGGGGGAGTAACCTGGTGAATTGAAATGAAGTTGTGTTACAGGGTTGAGCTCTACATAGTCTTGAATGATTTATGTGTTTGTGGGTGATTTGAGCCAAATTATTATCCTTTATCATACCTTCACCCAAGCCAAACGTTACAAGCTTAATAAAGTCCTACTTGATCCTTGGTGTTGTGCATGTCTACATTAGTGGAGAGTGACTTGAAAAGCAGGCCTATGGAGTTCATTTATACACACATCTTCAATATTAAATATGATTCATTTTTATGCATAAACTCATCCGGGTTACAAGTGATTAGGTGAGAATGGCTCTACACACACACACTTGAGGAATTGAAGTGAAGCGAAACTAATCCTTGAGATGAAATTCTTGATCAAGTGCATTATTTTGAAGTTTTCCTTGGGTTATAATTAAGTACAATCTTTGAGGCCTATTTGCAAGTTGAAGCATTTGTGTGTTTTAATTTTTCTTTGATTCTGTTTCGGTTTAGTTTTGTTTCGTATCATTTTAGTTGCTCGAGGACTAGCAAAGTCTAAGTGTGGGGGAATTTGATAAGTGTCTATTTATATATTCATTTTCATATCAATTCGTCCATGTTTCTTTGCTATATTCCTTGGTATTTTTATGTTTTTGTGTGGTTTTGATGTTTGTAGGAGTTTTGGAGCAACTTGCACAAAAATGGAGTAAAACCCTTCATTTTCACCTCTGCTAGTCAGTGATCTTCTCGGATTTAATTGTATTGATATACAATGAACCCGATGACATGTTATATACCGTTGGAAAGCTCTCGAAGTCTATTTTCTGGAGAAATTTACGGTTTATAAATCCATTCAGTGTACCAAAAGTTGTAATCAAAACAGTGTGAGAAGTATAGAAATGTAATTCCACAATCACTGTAGCATGTATAATACGGGACACTGTAGCAGGTTACTGTAGCAGAGTATTTAAACACATTTTAGGGTTTTATTTTCATAACTTGAAGAGGGGAAAACGTGGGAGGAGGCTGCATTTCTGGATTTCTCTCATCCCTTGGAGTTCTTGAAGGAGAAAGAAGATTTTGAAAGAGGAGGAACTACAATTCCAAGAAGATTCATCTACAAAGAAGATTTTCAAAGAATTTGCTAAGTTCTTTCTTTCCTTTTCAATTCTGGAATTTCTCTGTATTGTATTTGTTATTCTGATTGAATATGTGTAACTAAATCTGAATTGGTTGAGGGTGATTTCAAAGCCCTTGATATGGATTTTGTGAGTTGATTGTGTAAGAAATTGCTATCCAATTCTCTAATTGAAGTTGCTTGTATTTTCCCATATCTAATGCTTATGATTGCTTACTGATTGTATTTGGAATGGCCAACTGAATATAATCTGTTGTTGTCTATTGCTAGATTAGAAATCTTGATCCGTAATTGTCATGAATTTCCAATCATTAGTAGCAAAATTGTGATCAGAGATTGCAATTGGAAAATACAACCTAGGTTAAATAATCCGAACTTGTGTGATTATTGCTTAGATCAACCTATCTTTCTCATCGTAATGCTTCCATTGAATTAAACTTAGAGAGCTTGTTCTAGGTTGTTTAATGGATAGAGATTAAATAAAGAGCTTGTTTTATTTAACAACAAAGTAAGGAAAGATTGGGATAACAGAGCTTGTTGTTATCTACGGTTGATAACTTCAATGCTGTAATTGGATTACAATTCTATGTTAATTCACAAATTCATATCTTGTGGCAGAGAATGAATCTTAACCAAGTGTCTCTCATTGATTTTTCATTCCATTTAACTTTGCTTTGTGTTATTCTTCATTTGCTTTCGTATTAAGTTTAGTTAATCAATCAACAAAACCCCCCCTGTTTAGTTTATTATTGCTGGAAAATAACAAATTCAATTAGAATCAATCCTCGTGGGAACGATATCTTACTCATCACTTTATTACTTGTGCGACTAGTATACTTGCTAGTTTCGAACGCATCAATATGCTTGGTTCTCAAGTGTACTGATTCTGAAGCTCCATTGCATCTTTTGATGTGTAAGAACTTTCAATTATCCTGGATAGAGTTCTCCATAAGCATTTGGGTTAGCAAGAGTTTTCTAATTAAGCTCTTTCAAGGTTCCTTAAAAGTTTACCGATGTGGAACACAATAACCTGCTCACATTTGTCAACTTAGCATTTAGACATGAGAATTATTTTTTGTGCCCTTTGCTTTTGTTCTATTTTACTTAGAACAATTACACACCTGCAATTATGCTCTGTTTTAGGGGAAGCAATACGAGTTCTGAAGAACTTTAATGTCATAAGAAAAAAAAATTAATAGTTAAAGTAAATTTTAGGCGATAGTTGTTTTTCCCTAACTTCAGTTTCTAGTTGCATGATTTGGGATTTGAACTTAAGAATTCACTCTCAAGACTGCCTGTATTTGAGGGTAGCTATTACATATTATTCAATTTAAATTAAATGATTGTTTACCATACTGTATTCTCGGTTTACTTGAAGCTGAGTGTGTCAATTGAAATAGTGATTCAATACAAGAAGGAATGAAGGACAAGAAAGAGAGGAATGGTGTTTGAGGGGGTTTTTTTTTTTTTTTTGACCAGACATGTCAGGTAGCCAATGGAATGAAGTGACTTTGAACAAGGAAGATCTTTCGTTCATGCTTGATGATGAAACTACCCCTGTTAAGGCATATGGGGATTTGGCGTTCCATGCTACTCATTATGGTATGGAATTGCTCCAAAGGAATCTTTGACTTCAGTTCTTTTTGCTTTCGTTGAAAGACAAAGTTGTTGGAAAATGTTTATTTAATATGAGAAGTGGTCTTCAGGTAATATGGATAAGGAATCAATAGAATGTAGGGATAGTTCTTCACAAGTAAAGAGGCGACGGATGCTACAATTTGAAATGAAGTAGCAGATTCTTCCTTATGTAGTGATGAGATGCCTTCTGCATTTCTAAAATCAAATGTGAGTGCCTATCAACTCTTTTCTCTGTGATACTTATATCAAAATCATTTCTTGTTTTCCATATAGTTATTTTGATCATTTGACGTGGATTAATTGTGATAGATAGAACTTAAATTACGAAGGATATAGAAATTTGTGAAATTCAAGAATTTTTCTAGAGCAAGTTTTATATTGTTAACCATCATAAAAGAGAACACTTCTCAAGTTCAATGTATAATGTGCTTCAACCTCTTCAATTCATTTGGCTTAGTTATGTTAAATTAGTGTTTTGGTTGCGAAGCTTTAACATAAAACAACCATAGGACAGAATTTACATTTTTTGCTTGCTTAGCTCTGTGGGTTAAACTACTGGACATATTACTTTTTATTCATTGGCCTCTTGCAGATTTTATTTTATTCACTATGATGGCCCAAGTGAAATTTTTGGGCTCTGCCTCAAGTCCCACATCAATGAATCCTTGGAACATTGTAGCTGTGTCCTTATTTACGCTATAAAACTTTCCAATATTTATGTTCTTCATCCTATGTTTAGGAGACTGCAAATTCAGTTGAAGAGATTTTACCTGACGCATCACAGTGGATTTTTGGGTTTTCAGGTTTTTGTCTTGCAATATCTTTTTCACCAAACTCAAATGTTTGCTTTGCGTTTTCTAACTCTAATGTCATATTTGTCAGAAGATGTATCTGCCTCCGGTTATGAGGACCTAGATCAGTCATTTGATGGATGGTTTGCACAATACTTTAATGATGCTGAGATGAATTTTAGCCCTGATGATATGTATGCTTCTTCACTATAGCTTTTTGGTTTAATAGCCCTTCAACTATAATTTGATTGCTTTGTCATGTGAGACTCAGGAACTTCTCTGGGGCATCTGACATACAAATAGATATTTCAGGTGAATGAAACTGATATTTTCATTTAATATGTATTATCATTCTTCCTCTTCGCTCACCCACCCAACTACATTTTTTTTTCTCCCTTTCTATTTTGTCTCGTCCTTTTTTTTTTTTTACAAAAGTGGTTCACCATTGTAGATTTCAGCAATGCGCCAGCTACAAATAATGCTAATGTGGTTCAAAAACATGTAACTTGAACTCCTCGAAATGTTGTATTCAAAGGTATTTCCCGATTTTCTCTGTTGTTTGTTTCATTATAAAATCCTCTGTTTCTTCTCTCATACACAAAAGTATACTATAGTTACTAAATAATTGGCTTATTAAGGGAAAAATTGTAGGCGACAAACCATGAGACATGAGGGGCAAAAATTTAGTGATTTAATTTTGTTATTGTTTGTATTTGTTATTTTTATCATCACCATTAATTCAGTCTTTTATGCCTGGGATGACTAAAGATTTTATTATAAGCATGCCAACATGAATACTATGTCTCACTCCTATTCTGCTCTCTTTAGGTAGAAAGTCTTTCATATCAATCAATTATTATTGAAGCTAATTATTAATCAAAACCGACTATGATGATGTTGTTACCTTTCAAAAATTGCAATATTATCAAACAGTAATGTAACAAAAATCTTTTATAATTGAATGTAGAAATACGGTAGATCCTTGAAAAAATCTATATAAAAGACAAACTGATAAAGAAAAACTTCTTCCTCCAATCTAGGTTTATAATGTTACTAATCAAGGATATGCAGCACAAAATCTAAGCAACAAAGACTCCTGCCTAATTCTATCTTCTCCATATAAGTTAGAACTCAATATAAATCATGCTACGTTGCCATGATATTGAAACAAATTAGGGTGGCTGGTGGCCTGGCACCCTTCAATGCACATTCTTTAAAAAGATGATCACCCTTCAATGCACATTCTTTAAAAATATGATCATTTTGTCACCATCAAATCTCCCTAGAATATACAAGACTACAGAGTCATATATTGCATTCAATCACCTGTAGTTGATGAAATCACTGCTAGAGTTAGAGGGCAAAGCATGCATGAAAATGAACTTTGAAAGAGAAAATATTTTGCTTTCATTTCGACAAAATCTGATCATATTTTAAACATTCAAATTCAAGCTTTAGGTGTTGGACCACACCTAACTCAATAATGTATAACTTAACATGTTTGAACCATCTCGATCCAAGTGGCCTCCTTAAGCTTCTAGCATGTTTCACCACATTTTTGGCTTTATATATATTTGCCTTTGATCATGGGACCAGCTAAAAAGGCTTCAATTTATGTGCTAGAATTGATGAGTTGCTTTCATATACATAAATGTATACATACATGCAATTATTCGGGTCCATTTAGTTTCTTCATTACTTGACTAGAGAGCGATTCTTATTCTTATTAAGACTACAACTATGGATGCCGAAATGTGTTCCTCCTTGGCTTTATATCGGCTAGGACAGAGAGTGTTGTTGTTCTTTTGTGTAGGGAACCTTGCCTGAATGTTAATGCATTGAAGGACATGAATTGGGATTTGAGTCAGTGGTGCCCCCTCAAGACATGCTTGTTAAGGTTGGCATTCCTTCTTTTTGTTGGACAATGTGGTTTATTGTTCTTAAACTTGCTAACGTGTAGCACTTCATAGATCCCCTCAGAGCAGGAGCAGTTGAGGGCTCACCAGATCAGTGCGCAACAAATAAACAAGGTTGAAGAACTTTGGAAGGCAAATCCTGATGCCACCCTTGAGGACCTTGAGAAGCCTGATGTAGATGATGAACCTCAGTCTGTGGTATTGAAGTACGAAGATGCTTATCAGGTGATTGTTCCCAATAAATGCTCAAATCCGATTTGTTTTATTATTAGGGAAGTTACAGCTAGTCTTATAGTTACTAACTATGGTTGGTTTTTTCTGTCTTTTGCTTGCAGTATCAAAATGTATTTGCACCATTTATCAAGCTTGAAGCTGACTATGATAAAGTATGCAACAAAAGTTTTAGGGATTATCTGCTAATTTCATTATAATCTTTAGATTTGACTTGTCACGCACTTCCTTCTTTTTTTTTAATAATATGAAATACTGTGCAGAATCTTATTCTCTGGATTTTGTTACAAATGATGAAAGAATCTCAAAGCAAAGATAATGTCACATACGATGGGATATTGGTCTTAACAAGAAGCGTATTGCATATTTTGTTTTTCCAAAGGTGATTCGCTTCTTAGTTTTTGACTCTTGTAGGAAGACAATGAGTTGCGTCTAGTGTCTGGGGATGAGCTGCGGTTGCATTATTCAGGAGATGCAGCTCATCCAGCTTGGCAGTCAGTTGGGCATGTGGTATGTTCTTTCTTGAAATTTGGCTTCCAAACAGTACATGTTCGGAATTATTTTATTAACAATACTGTATCTATTTGTACCCATGTTGCTTGATTGCTCTTGTGAATTTGTCAAACCAAGCCCTTGGTGATTGTTTGAGTCCATAAAGTGATTTTTGAAGTTTGCACACTTTGTGGATGTTGTTCTTGGTCTCAAATCTAGGTGGAATCTCCACATATACTTCTTCCTCTAGGTCTCCATTTAAAAATACATTCTTGACATCCATCTGAAGTAGGGCCAGTCAAGATTAGCAGCTAGTGAGAGTAGAACACGAACGGTATTTAACTTAGCAACCGGGGAGAAGGTTTCTTGGTAGTTAATACTGTAAGTTTGAGTAAATCCTTTTGCTACCAATTATACTGATCTATACTTCCATCTGGTTTGTATTTGATATTAAAGACCCATTTACATCCCACTGATCGTTTTCCTTGTGGCAATTCAGAGAGTTCCCATGTGCCATTCTTCGTAAGGGCTATAATCTCTTCTTCAATAGCTGCCCTCCACTCAAGCTTACCTAGAGTTTCTTGAACATTTCTAGGTATTTCAACAGTAGACATATTAGTAACAAAGGCACGATGTTGAGAGGACAATCCATTATATGATACAAACCGATGTATAGGATGTTGAGTGTAGGATCTTACTCCTTTCCTTAATGCAATAGGGGTGCCTAAGTCATTATCCGTATGAAAGTTATGAGTTGTGTTACCTGGAAGTTCTGAACTCGGATTAGTCAGACTGGACTCTTGAGTTTGCTCAGAAAATGTAGGGGACTCCTCTTCTAGGACCTTTTCCCTCCTTGAATAAACAGTAACTCTTTGTTGGTAGTAGTCTGATTGTGGATTTCTGAAGTGAGTGTATTGGGAAACATTTCTGAATTTTTCGATGTGAGAATAGGCAGGATAGGTCGGATGAAGGTCTATATGGCTCGTAGGATGCCTTTTTTTAAGGAGACTCAGTTTCCAACTAAATAAGAAACATTCAAACAATCTTCCAATGCATATTTTGTCTACACATATACATACATACATACGTATATACTGCGAGGGCGTCAAAATTATATATGTATGTCTATATAATACGACATAGTATCATTTATTACTATTTCCTTACATAACCGAACGCAATGCAATAAAAAACAAATATATGATTGCAAACATCTATCTCCCATGCTGAATATAATCCTGCCACATCCTTAAAGCTATGTTGTCCCTATACTGTCTCCATACTTCTGTTCGTTCAATGGACATGTTCAGTTCAACTGTGGGCATATCACCATCTTGCTTCTCCATAACTTCAATGTCATCCATCTTGTATCTCCTAAACAATCGATCAGACCTACTGTTAAGTGGAATAAAATTATATAAAGTACAGCATGCCATAGGAATAAGGGATTGGAGACTGAAATTAGGCATTGACTTGAGAATTGGAAATCTTTTCTTCAACACTCCAAAACACCTCTCAATTACATTACGCAATGATGCATGTCTTTTATTAAATAAATCTTCATGTCCAATAGGTCGTCTTCCTCCCCCTCTAAATTCACTTACATGATATTGTTGGCCTCTATAAGGAGCAATGAATCCTTCCATATTACTATAGCTTGAATCAACCGAATAAAAATAACCTGCATACTATAGTTAGTGTCGCATGCGCATGCATAGCTTCATCAAAATTGGAAACATGTTATAGTAGTTTATACATTATTTCTAAGTAATGTATACCTATGTCTGGCATAGAAAAATCACTATTCTCGTTGTAAAGTGCATTTTGTAATACCCTTGAATCATTTGCACTGCCTTCCCATCTCGTTAGCACATAAGTAAATAACATATCAAATGAGCAAGCACACATTATGTTTTGGGTCACGTCACCATGCCGATTATGGTATGCCATTTGCTTATGCGCCGATACCGATGCTGCAATATGGGTGCCATCAAGCACTCCAATGCATCCCTATATCAGCTACTTCATTAGCATAGTTATATTCATACAAAAATTAAGAAAATATGTTACTTTATACCTAAAAATATAGGTAAAACTTGAGATTATGTCGTACTTCTGGAAGTGTTGCACCTAAATTTCTTGGTTGCACAATTAGTGTCGCTAACCGAATTAATGCATCAAGCACTCGCTTAAATTGTCGGCCTATAGTATTGGTTGATCGATGAAATCGCTCGTCAGTAATGCGATAACGAACACTTTGTGATACTATATGCAACAAAATCGCAACTGCCTCAAGTACGCTCACTTGGTCATGCTCATCCTGTTCAATCAAATTATCTTCAACTAGCCTATCACATAAGTTGTTAAATATATTTGCATCCATTCTAAAGTGAGCAAACATCCTATTATAATTCCTTCTTAGCATATCCAATATCCATTCCAAGCCTGTTAGTAATGGAACTTCGTGTTGTGGAACTTGCTGTGGAAGGCGCTCAATTCGTTGTTGACGTTGTCTCTATTGATATTCATGTGTTGCAACTACAATTGAACACCAATCTATTGTGTCTATAAAGTTGTCAGATTCACAGCTTGAGTTATCATCTGCTATTGTATATATACACTATTGAAAATACTCAGTAACAAATACTCATAATATAGTCCGATACATGTGATTGTGCCATAATATACTCACAAATTATCACACATTAAATTTGCTACAATCCACCATTACCAAAATTATCACACATTTAATGTGCTACAATCCACCATTACCAAAATTATCACACATTTAATGTGCTACAATCCACCATTACTAAAAGTAGTATAATAAGCTCAAACGATAGCTATGATATGACTAATAATAAAAGTTCAAAGCTAAAGCATTATGAAATAGTCAAACACTAGCTTATAGTAACATTAATACATAATGACATTAAAATATCCGTAAAAGCTGAAAAACAAAGATAGACATAATACAACAGTAATAATAAAGTTTGTGTCTCAAGAAGGCATCTAGATAAGTGTTACAAACCAAAAAGCAACTGAACAAACACCTACACTATTGGAAAGGAAACTATCATACACATCACCTACAAGGTTGATAGCCACTCCTTCCTTCTCTCATCCGAGAGACCTAGAAAAATAGTCCTCTAATCGGGTTTTTTAGATATAATGTTCAAGAACTTTACGAAGACATCTTTCTCAATACCACTTAAATTCTCACAAATGTCAATACACTCTTGAATTGGATTCTTTTGAGGTGGTGCTACCCCTGAAGGGCCACTCCTACTTCCTTGACTTAGTTTCTGACTCATAAGCTCACTAGGTACCTTGAGAAAGTTGTCCATCTGGTCATTGTTTTGGGTTGAACAACGATCGAGGTTCCTATTAGGTGCCCTACATGCTCTTTTCCTCCTACCACTCTCGGCAATGGATCCTACAACTGGGTCATCCTCCTCCTCATTTTCTCTATCATGAACATCAACATGGACTCCAAAGTTCATAAAATTGTCCTCCACTTCCCGGTCCTCATCTGAGGTTGGGGGCATTTGTCTTGAAGAAAACCTCCAAACACTAGTTGCAGTAGAACTATTAAATATAACTCTCAACATGTCATAGTGGTCTAACCCCCTCCGTTTAAATTGTTTTGGAGATGGAACTTTTTGCAAGTAACATAAGTTATTAGTGTTTTGAGTAAATACATATAAACATGAGTAACTCTAATTCAAAGATTTACCTTAAGGTACTCCTCCCAAACATCCTCAGATGCTGTCACTGTATTAGTATCAGGATTCCATCCAAAGCCAGTGGAAGCAATTAAATAAGAGAATTCATGATGTTTCTTTCTAAATTGGTTGAACTTAGACTTAAGTTGAGCCACAGAATAACGATATTGGGTTTCGTTCTATAATTCGTCTGAAATGGTATTTCATACCTTCTTTGAAAATGTTGAAGTTTGTAATTCACCTTTTAAAACATGCTCATGGCACAAACGAATAAAAATATATTCTCTCGTACTATTCCATTTAGCTTTGTCATCATGTACATTGGTATTTGACGTCATACCGTTACAACTAATACTACAAAATAAAAGGAAAAATTAATGACAATAAGTATTGACATATCTCAATAAACTATTAAATAACTTGTACGTGTAATTCAGTTTTGGGTACCTGTTTATAATTAATCACAGTCGAGGACACTGATTGGAGTAACTGTTTGAAATTGTACTTGCAAAATTTATATTTAGAGAGTTAATTAATTTTTATGCTAATCCAGTTGACTATGTTTAATTAGTTAGAAAATTATATATTATTCCTTTTATCTTTATCTCAATATTCTCAAAATTAATCTGAATTTTCCTATTACAGAATTGATCAATAAGATCTTTAATGAGTATAATTGATTTGTTCGATTATAAATTGGTGTCACTTCTGGAAGAAAGGCTTAGATATCTAAAACAGAGGCTGGAAATGCCCTTTGATGGATCTCATGTGGAGCATCAGGTTGTTTTATCTTCATTTATTTAATTACTTTATTATTAACATTTGGTCTCTTTTTTTATTTTTTGTATTTTCATTTTTACTGTAATTCTGAAATTGGATGTTTAAGTGACTGTCAAGTAAGTAAATGAAACCAACCAAACCATATCAAGCACTGCCATCTAGAACTGCAGTAATTAAAGTTTATTATCTGTATATAAAATCAGGGCTCATAGAATAAATATATAAATAAAATACAATGCTGAAATATTTGAAAATACTTGGATCTCTATCTCATCAAGCTCTTCAAAAAGCAATGATGATGATGAAAAGAGAGTCATTTGCAAAATGAAAAGCCCCATACACAAAGTAATTATAATATTCTTTTTTTTAAATAAATAAAAAATTACAAGTCCAACAGTTGGGGTTATTATATTGAACATTATCCATTAGGTATGTTAACTATGTTGCCAAACACTTTTAAGCCACGTTTTCATATGGACAAAGACCAGGTTTCAGTCTAAGATCCGATGCCATGTAAAAGATAGTTCCCATTGTAATCAATAGAATTCTTCTTATTTCGGAAAGATCTAAGTTCAATAGCTGTGAATCTCATATATTTGGTACTTGAGTGCAATTCTTATATCCAGCATGAAATATAAGTTGTCTCACCTCGGTATACCGGGGTGCTAATTTCAAAGCTTGCTGACATCTTCAAGAGCTCCAGAGTAATTTGATATTGCCAATCTAGCACGAGACCTCAATAGAAGAGAAATCTTATAAGCCTATCACAGCAAAACACAGTTATTGTAGAGAAGATTGTGCTCTGTTTCTTAATTGTAAAATTTTCTCTTGCTGTCAAGGTTCTCTTAATTAAGTTTCTGCCTATGAAGCCATACACTGGCCTTGCATTGAGAAGAAAACTAACACATTCTAGAAAAGACCCTCCTGGATCCGTCCTTGTATATATTTAAGAACTACAACAGTGGTGACTGGTGTAATAAGCCATATCTATCTGTGTAGATTCTCTATTATGCATAAGCATTTTCAGAAGGTTTCTCTGAAGTAAACACACTGAGTTTTAAATGGTTTCTCTAAAGTGAAGCAAACAAAATACTTATCAACAAAGAGATACTATTAAACAAACCTGCTTTTATACAGAACATGGATACCACCAAATGGTTTTAAATTCAACATTATAAGATTATCACAAATTGTTGAATTTCCATTCAAGCTAAAATAGATAATATCTTGTTAAACTTGGAAAATTTTTAATGATGAAAGAGCAAGTTGATATATATATATATAAAAGAGCAAATCCAAAGTCACGTCCACAAGTATAAAGTAGCATAATTAGCAAAAGCTAAAAATACAATTTTTCAAGACTCATCCAATACCCTTAACTACTTTGTTTTGAGACTACCAAACTCAAAAACCAATTCCTAAGTCAGATCCGGCAACAACAACTGAATGCAGTGTCCAATCTCCAAGCATAATCTAGCAATTCTAAATCAAGTTGTTTGCATGCAGGAATGTGGGCATTGCAAGGGCTTCGCCAGTGAAGGTTGAAGGTTTCTAGGAATTGATGGGTGAGGATGCTTTATTGAAACATGAGTGTGATGAAATATAAACAGGAGTTCGGATTACAGTTGAGTGAAGGAGGAGATCTGAGTGAACAATACCTACAAAGTATGGAGGAAAGGGTTTTGAACTTGGAAATGGAGAGCGAAAAAGAAAATAGAAGACAAAAACAGAAAGAGAATGAGTTACTTTTATATCTAGGGATGAATTCGAAGGGAAAAAATGTAAGAAAAAATGTTTTGTGAAAACATATTACAAAAACAGAAAAGAACACGTTTTGCACAAATTGTAGTACACAGAAAATGAAAAACAGAGTTTATGAAACAAAAAATAACACAGCCTGAGGTTTCCATATGTGATTTAAAAGCTATTATAGGATTACTTCTTTACGCCACCAAACTTGTGCTCGCAATAGGATCATGTTGAGAGGACTAGAGTGCTATTAAAGAGGAATTGAATATTTTTTTAGGCAGTTCTAACTGTTCTTTGCTAAACAGATTTGTCTAAAGCGTAAGCTATGGCGTTTCTCTGGCTGTCGTGAAACCACAACTTTCTACTACTCCCTTTGGCTTCCAATCTGGGGGTTTGCCATGGAGCTTTCAACACTTCTCACGGGTATGACTAGGTCAGTTGCAGTGATCACACCAAGGTCTTTCACCTCACTTGTTCATGCATGGATCATGATTGGATTTCCAATTCGAAGTAAAATTCTTGGACACCAAGGCAAATCCTTCTGAGTTAAATGAGAGATGAGGAGGATCATCAGATAACATCACCTTACGACATCTCTCTTCACATCGTACTTCACCAAATGCCTCCTATATTGAAGGAAAAGGATTTCGAGCCACTACACGACCACGACTGCAAACTTCATCAAAATTTTGATTTAGCCTAGCCAGAAAATAATACGCCCGTACACTTTCGAGCTTACGCCATTGTTTAACAATACACTCAACACAACATGAGTCATCATCATTGAATAGGTCAAGTTCTTGCCATAAATCTTGGAGATCGAAAAAGTACTGAGTAACTGAATTTGTACCTTGCTTTAAAGCTTTTAGTTTTGATCGAAGTTCAAATATTTGGGAAGCATTGCCAAGATCTGAATAGATTCTGCGGGTTGCATCCTAGACTTCTTTAGTCGTTTTGAAGAACAAATAGCAATGACTAATCTTGGGCTCCATGGAGTTGATAAGCCATGCGAGAATAATAGAGTTTTCAGCCATCCAAGTATTGTAGGTGGGAGGGAGCAGCAAGCTCATCTGTGAGGTAACCAAGTTTGCCTCAACCACAGATAATAATCTTGACAGATTGTGCCCACTGTAGATAGTTTTTCCCATCCAACTTGTGGGATGTGATATGAAGACAAGAAAGATCACCACCAGAAAGAGTGGCAATGGAAGAAGAGTTAGGTGTCTCAACTTGGACATGGGACTGGCCAGTAGTTAGGGATTCAGGATTATCTCCAGTCATGGTAGCACTATATTTCACATTTTTGAGATACGGAATCAGATTTCCTGCTCTGATACCATAAAGATAATTTATGGGAAAAAAGTATTAACTTTATTTCTGAATATTTTCCAGTACAAGGTATAAAGAACTATACAAGAAAAAACAGTTGGTCTGCTGTACAAATCTTCCATAAATAAGGAAAATAATAATCCTTTTGATCAAGGGATCCATAATAAAGACAGCTAATCAACCAAATTTAGTTAATGACTAAATCTATTTATTTCAGCCAATTAAGTCCTAAAAATCAAAACATTGAATGTAGAATTTCCACAAAGAATAAAAGAGAAGAAATCATTAATTACAATACAAATACACTTTTCACCTTATAACATCTATACCCTTGGTTTTCATCTACAGGTTTAAAACTGTTGTAAAAAAATGTATAAAGGGCTTCTGATCATGTCATAAAAGAAAATTCATTTGGTTTCTAATGCTTACCTAATAAGCAGTGAAGTGGAGTGAATACAACCAATTAAGAAGCAATTACAATTGGGAGATTAAAAGAAGAGTGATAAAGAAGTAACAATGAGATTAAAAGAAGATTGATAGTGGTAACAAGCAAGGTTCAATTGTTTCAAGAGTTTTTAGTTTGGGAATAAGGAAGTCCAAAATAGGGAAATTGGGGATTTTAAGTCCTCAAAATTGTGAAATAGATTTGCATGCTAAAAAGGAAAATTTTACACGTCTAAAGCATGCTTTATTAATTTTATTAATCATCAAAAAGTGTAATTTAGAATAATTATGTATAATTTAATTATGTAATTAAATTATTCCTTTAATTTAAAATTATAATATTATTTATTGGGCAGATCTCATAGACCACCCCTAACTTTTCACTTAACATTATGTAATTCCCTGTTTGCATTTTTTGTCAATTACTGATCTTATGTTTTCAAAATTATCATGGACTACCTCTCTGTTAGTTTAACTGTTAAATTTTCGTAATTAATTTGAAATTGAAAGGTTATTATAATAATTAACACGGATGAGTCAGCAGTATAAAATAACGAAGTCAACATTTAAAACAATATCATTTCCATCGTTTGGTCCCTATTTGGAAAAGAAGCTTTTCATCTTCTTCAACTTCGTGCCCTTCTTGACCTATCCTAAGACAAAGCTGGCTGATTCATCTTCGTTGTAGAGTGAAGGAAGTTCAATAGTGAAGAACAGAATGCATTTTATTGTAAGTTTTTTTTCTGTATTTGTTTTCTCCTGATATGCATAGATGATTGGTTACGTTGTATGTGCGCGTTGTAGTAAAGTTATTGTTTGCCTTATTTTAAAGGTTTTAATTCAGCTTCAAACTTATTTTAGTAAGTTGTTATATATATTACTATATGCTTTGTATGTATTTAAATAACGAAAATCAAAACCCTAGAAATAAATTTGGGGGTTTTCAAAATTGAGGGGACAAATAGATAATTGATATATTGTATTGGTTGGTGAAACTATTATATTGACATGCATGCATCGAACATATTTATGCTACAGTAATTATATAATATCATCCATGGCTAACTTATTTTGATATGTTATTTTGGTTGGTTAAACGCTGATTTGAATTTTTTTTTCCCTTTACTGCAATATCTTTTGATGCATATGGCCCCTAGATGGATGACTTTTATATAACTTTGCGGTATAATGGTACCGAGTTTCTACTTAGGCTTGTTGACCCTGACAAAGTGAGTACGATAGGTCTGTTTCATGTAGCTGATGAGTTGATAAAACTAGGGGTTAGTCACCATAATGATGTCAAATTTAGTGTGGACTTACCTAGAACCTTGAGATCTTTGTCACAGAAAATGAAAATGCTAACAATGTATTTAAAAAAACAGTCTTTTCAAAGTAAAAATGATGATAGAGAAAACAAATGTTGAATGTGAGATACTGGCCTGTCAGGTTCCTCAAAATGATGAAGAAAATGAGTCTAGGGATAAGGTCCCTTATAGTTTAGGTGGAATTGAGATTGAAGTTGATTTGTCATTTAATTTAGGTGGAAATGAGACTCAAGCTGATATCTCATTTAATTTAGGTGACGATGAAACTCAAGCTAGCCTATAATTTAGGTGAAAATGATGCCTTAGGTAACAATGACAAAGGGCCTAAAATGACAAATTTAGATAAAAACATAAAAACACTAAAACAACCTAAATTTCCTAAAAGAAGTGTAGAAAACTCAATAGGTAGTACAGAGTTTTTAATTGGATCACATTCAGATGTTGATTACAGGCCCGATTCTGATGTTGAGTTTAAACGTGATGATAGTTATTCACAAAATGGTGATGTGGAGCTGTCAGATTTGTTACAAAATGGCAATTTAATATATCAAAGTGATGGTGAGAATTTTGCTAGATTAGTTAGTAGTCCAGAAGAGGAAGTAGGTAATGCTGCAATGGCAAGAGTTCATAGGAAAAATTTGTTCAAGCCTGGGTTAGATAGAGAGGTTATGTTTAGGGTAGGGCAAACATTCGAGAATGCCAACCATTTTAGATAAATTCTAAGAGAGTACTCAGTTAGGAATGGGATTACACTTAAGACAATTAAAAGTAAGGGAGAAAGGGTAACTTATAAGTGTGTTGGAGATGGGTGCCCTCGGTAGGTTCAATCCTCCAAAATCCTAAACCTGGTTACCTTTAAGATGAAGACCTATTACCCAAATCACAAATATACAAAGTAACCAAATAGCCCTAAGTGCACTTATCTATAGATAGCCAAGTCCTATGAGGAAGACTTTAGGGATAATCCTAACCTAACTATAGAATGGTTAGAGAAAGATTTGAAAAGAAGATATATGCTACAACCATCAAGACAAATGATGCCTTGAGCTAGGATGAGAGCTCTTTATGTGATAGGGGAACACCATAGAGAAGCCCTAAATCTTTTACACAAATATGCCAACAATGTCAAGTTAATGAACCCTGGTAGCACTGTATATGTTAAAGCAAATTCGGAGTTGCTTTTTAGAAACCCTAAATTTCAAGGCTTATTCATTAGCTTTCCAGTATTAAAATTGGCTTTAATGCGGGCTGTAGGCCCTTCATTGGTTTATATGGATGTCATCTTAAGGGTCCACTAGGAGGGGTACTATTATCTACTGTGGGTTTAGATGCCAATAATGATATATATCCTATAGTAATTGGTATATGTGAAGTAGAATCCAACTGGTCTTGGAATTGGATCCTTAAGCTTTTAGGTGAACATATTGAAGCAACTGATGGGTGTGGGCTGCCTATGACTTTTGTCAGTGATATAAAGAAACGTATTCTTAATATTGTCAATGAAAAACGGCCACATGCATCAAATAGGTACTATGGTAAGCACCTTTATGACAATTTCAAGAAGGGGCGTTGAGGACTAGGTCTACAAGCATTATTTTGGAGGGCCTACAAGGCTAGTAAAGTGAGTAAATTCCATTCTGCCATGGAGGAGTTGAAAAAGATAAATGTCTTAGCCTACAAATACTTGGCAAAAATCTCACTTGATGCCTTGAACAGGCATGCTTTTGATCCTAGGGCTCTAGTTGACCACACGACCAATAACATCTCTAGGTCCTTTAACTCCTAGATCAACCAATGTCGTGGTCAAAGCTATCTCAGCTTGGTGGATGACATTAGAAGAAAAATAATGAAGAGGATGTAGAGCAAATAAGTGAATCTCTCCTTATTTTTTTGCTCAACAATTCAAATGTGCTTTTTTTTTCTTATATTTTTTGTTCAATTGTTAATGTAAAACAGGTACACTGAATGTTTGAGCTGGCATGAGGATTTGGGTCCCAAATTAATGGAGGTTATTTGAGATAAAGAAAAGGAGGCATGATTAATGGATGTTATATGCTACGGAAGTTTAGAATTTGAAGTTAAATACAAAGAGAGTAAGTGTTGTGAGGCTTAATAAAGGATTTTGTACTTGAGAGTTGTTTGAAATTTCTAGATTGCCATGTGTGCATGCAATAGCATGTACAAATGAGAAGAAGGTGGATGTGCACCAATTTGTGGACAAGATGTATCTAAGGGACAGATACATTACAGCATATAACTATTATCGTAGCTTCATACTTGACTAATCTGAGTGGCGAGAAGTGCCATATAATGAGCTTCAAGCTCCCAAGGTTAGAAACAAGGCTAGGAGGCCAAAGAAGAATAGGATAAGGGCTGTTGATGAAAGCAATCCTAGGAAGTTTTACTTTTATACAACGATATGCAAGAATTATGGGGGTTATAATCACAATAAAAGATATTGCAGAGCTACGCTAGGCACAAAGAATTCAAAGGTATAATTTTCTTTACAAATTTTAAGTTTCAAATTAACTATCATGGTCAAATGTGAATATATTTTCTATTAGAATAATTGGAATGCAAATTAGTATAATTTTCTGTCCAAATTTGATTTGTAATTGTTCAAGGGTAACATTTGTAAGAAGTCACATGATGCATCAGCTTCTCTTCTAGTTGAAGGAGCATCCTAGCCAACTAAGGGCAAGAAAAACAACAAGGTAATTCATGGATACATAGCACTGTATTTGTTTTATTTTTTTCCAATAAATATGTTGAACCACTGTTAATGAGACAATAATAGGATATCAAGTTAGGCATGATCTGCTCTATCAATTTGTTTTGTCACATGCTTCAAAGGTAACACTGTTAATGAACCACACATGATGCATCTTAGCCACTCCCAAGTGAAGGAACATCCAAGCCAGTTCAGGGCAAGAAGAAGAAAGAGGTAATTTATTGTTACAATTCCTTTTGTCAACCATCTCAAAACATTGATTCATATTTCCTTCCTTATTTTACAGGCTTCAATTAGGCATGAGGCGTCTCAGAGAAAGAAGGTAAAATTTTAAAAAAAAATTCAAGCTGCATAAGTTGTTACTTATTTTTTTAATTTTTTACTTAATATAAGAATGGTTTACACAAGAATTTACATGTATCAAGCCCGAATATCTTTATAGTCACTTTAATTTTCAGCATCTAAGGTATTCCCAGGTGCAGCATCCTAGCCACCTCCTGCTGCAAGATCTCAGCCATTTCTTGCTGCATCATCTTAAACACTTGAAGCTTCATCATCTCAGGCACCTCCACCTGTAACTCAACCATCTCAACAGTCTCATATATCATCACAGCAGACAATGAGGTCACCTACATTTAAGACAAGGGTAGTTATGGCCTAGACTTAATGTGTTTTCATATTAAGTCATATTTGGGATCATTACTATGGCATAAATCGTACAGAAGCAAGGTAGTTACCATCACCAAAGAAGTAAGGTCCAAAAGAAGTTAATCATGGGATTTCTTGGGGTCAGTTCAGTATTTAACAACTCAGCAGGAATTTTGCTTTTTTGGTAGGTTTTGAAAATATGAAAATTGCAACCTCTAAATCTTATTAAATAGGGTTCAATAGCTATTAAGTTAGGTTGTATTTTATTTTGTAAAGGAACTTGTATACATTCCTTTGGCTAGGCCTATGGGATTTAATTTATATAGTGATGTAAAGTTTTTGAATATTATGTTGTATATGGCAAAATGCATGGACCACATAGAGCCATAATATTCAATGAATTACCAAGCGTCAAAATGGTTATGCAGCTGCAGATTTTTGGGTGTAAACAACGGAAGATTATACTATTTATATAATGAATGCAATACATATGAATTCCTATGATGACATTTCAATGCCCATCATTGTGTATCTTTATAATCATATCTTATATTACATCTTGTTTACAAAGCATGAAACAAAAAACAATAAGAAAATATACAGTAGATAGTTGTTGAAAATGGTAGCATCCTTTAATTTTTCATTCATTTCTAAGACAATTTCACTTTTGCATAGCAGTTACTTTGCATCACCATGCATCTCTCTTATGATAGGGTCAGCAGCATCCATCTCATCTTTGTGACCATGAAAGCATTCAACATCCAAATCAATCTCTTCATTCTCAGGCTTGTACCATCTAAAGAAATTGCATGCTCCACTTCTGCACGTGAAATAGAGCTTAATAGAATTTTTTGCAGACTCAAATATCATAACAAATGCCTTTGCACCACATTGGCATATCTTATTCTTGAATTTTATTGAATTGCCATTCACCATTTTTCTCCTAACATTTTTATTACTTGATGAGTTGTTGTTGTGTCATGTGTTACTTGACATTGATTAACTCATTCCTTTAATCTTCTTGTGGATGACTGGTTTTGTGTTAAGTTTTTTGTTTGATGCGTTGATATGGATGATTGCTACCTGTAAACTCTTCTTCTGTATTTCATGTGCTGATGTGTGTGAATGGCGAAAGATATTGAGCTTGCTACTTTATGTCTCTATTACCTTGAATAACTTGCAGGAAGTTTAGATAATTAATGAATATTACGTCACTTGAATGGCTGGAAAAATTAATGAATTTTGTAGTGAAAAATAGCTATTTATATTGCACATTTCATGTCATGCATGGAGTCCAACAGCTACTTCAATTTTTTAATCTTATAAAGGTAAAAATGTCATAGAGAAGTGTGGATGGTTTAAAGTTAGAGGGTAGATTGGTCATTTCGTAACCATTTCTAATTTCAATTTCTTGGGTTGACTTAACGGTCAAATTAATGGAAGGGTAGTCAATGATAATTTTTGAAAACAAAGGGGTAGTCAATGACAAAAATGCAAATAGTGAATCCACCTGATACTAAGCGAAATGTTTGGGAGGTCTATAATATTTACTCATTATTTATTCAACCATGAATTTTTATAGTATTTTAATCAATTATTGATATAACAACTAAGATTCTAATTTTTCCACCATTAAAGAACTATTAAATATTTGATTATAAAATTTAAAATCCACTACTTAAAATTTCATCTATTAATTGATAGTCACAGCTTCATATGTTGTATGGATATTAGAAAATACACATTTTTTAATATAAAAGTCATATACAATATATATATAATTATAGGACTCTTTTTTCTATAGGATTTTTATGTCTTTTGATATTAGATTTTCATAGAATGTCATGCAATTTTTTAATCATTTATTCCCTATATATATACACAAAAATTTACAATCTTGCATCAATACATATATATTTCTTTCAACTTCGATGTTTGCAATTGCTTTTTCGATGACATCTCATGTTTTAATATTTATACTCCATACTTGCAAAATTCAACAATAATAGTGACATTAAAGCAAGTTTGATGCACCACACTATATAGTATTGTTTTCTAAAATTGTATTGTATAGTATTATACTATATTAATATGATGTAGTGCTTGAAAAATCCTGTATTTGTAACATTTTCATATTGTACTTATGTTTGGTGTATTACAGTACTAGATTTGTTTTTTTAATTAAAACATATTTAAACCTATTAAAAATTAGTTTTATGCCTCACTTATGTATTTTGTATATTATTTTTCATAATGACAAATTAAATATTAAATAGAAAGATAAACTATAACCTCTTAGGGTAAAAATATATTATTTTCAACTATAGCAGATTATTTATAAAGTTATATTTTCTTTCACTGTAGAAAATCATACATTTAAAAAAAAAAGTTAGTCAACAGCATGAAACTTAAAAAAAAAAAAAATGGTCAATTCCGCAAACCTTCCCTGAGGTTTGCCAAAATCTCATATGATAACCTCTAATTTTAAAAACCTCATATATCTCCCTTATTCATTAAGAACAGTTAGAAATTTTGTAAAAAAAAATATAAATTTTTCAAATTGCCCATAGTTAACTATTAAAAATATTCAAAATTTTAAAATAAATAGAACTAAAATTTGCTAATAGTCTTCCATCAACCATTTGCACAAGAATCTTAAGAAAAATTACTACCATAATAAATTATACATAAAATTAAAGAAAGTTTTTATTAAAAAATATACATTAAAATCATTTATTAAAATCTTGAAATAAAAAATTTATTGTATTTACATGTAAAAAATTGTCTCATAAAATTTAAGTCTTTCAAGGTAATTTCTTTATTTTTCTAATTTTAATTTTTTGTTATTTCAAAATTTTGAATACTTTGAATACTCAATTATGGGTAATTTGGAAATTTAAATATTTTAAAGGAATTTTTAATGGTTCTTAACAGGAAGAGGAGATTTATGAGATTTTTAAAGCTAAAGGTGATCATATTGGATTTTGGCAAACCTCAGGGGAGGTTCGTGGAATTGACCAAAAAACAATAAAAAAGCTTATAAACCAAACTGATATTAGATAGGGGCTATTCTTTCTGAAAACCTTCTAGATATAAGTTATTTTTTATTAGTTTTATTCAATACGATGGTATATTATTGAAGGTGATAATGAATACAGAGGCACAAGATCTCAAAATAAGTGGGAAATTGGTGACTTGAAGATTAAATTTTTTTTTTTTTTACCTAGATGTTAAATGGCTAATGGACCCACAAACTTCTTTGAGTCTTTAAGAATGATTACTCTTTCTTCAAACTTACGAACAGATTTCAAAATCTCCCTATTGTCAAGAACTTCTTAAAGAATGACTCCTATAACCCAACAACTTTATCTACTCCAATTACTTGTAAAAGAATTACCACAAGATCTTCTATAATATTAGTTATTAGTGATAAAACTATGTGTGTGTGTGCACTCTCTAGTTTTATTGGAGTTGAAGAAGACAAAGTTAGGAACACTTATTGGAAAATCCAAGAATTTTTCCTAGACTGGGCAATATTTAACTAGGAGAACCTTGCAAGTATGAGGAAATTTTATTAATAAGAAATTTAAAATTTACATCTAGATGGGAGGACATAATGAACCTTACCCCTCAAAATGCATGCTCTATTCATAAACAAAAGCAAAATTAAAACAACAATAGTGTAGCAAAAATAAACATGTGATGCAAATGTAATAATAATAAACTACTGAAGTTTGTATCCTAAGATGCTTTATGGCATAAAATTCATCAATTATTTCATGAAAATCAACGCAATCATTGAGCACTTTTTCAATATAAACAACCATGCAATCATTAAGAAACTCATCCTCCATCTTGTTACAAAGTGTTTATTTGATAAGTTTCGTAGCTGAAAAAGCTCGTTTTGTTGTTGCTGTAGAAACTGGAAGAGTCAATACTAGACAAATCATCTATCAACTAAGAAGTAGACATTTGACCTTTTTGTTTCAACTAATTTTTGGCATAGTTCAAAAAGTGAGGAAATGTTTTGAAAATTTGGATCTTGGATTACATCAAAATGAAAATGTTGTAATTAGCTTCTTAAAGCATTAATCTCAACTCCAGTAAAATCTGCTTGATAAAATCTCTCAGCAAGATTATAAATATCATCAATTTTAAATGACCTAAATGTATCACTTAGATCCAAAGCACAACTTAAAGTAAGAAGCTCCATTGTCTGCTCAGTGAATCTACGATTTAGCTCTATCAATTGAAAATCAAGTACAACATTAAATGTATCAAAATGATAATAATGCTTAACTATAATATGATTTTTTTATTGAGAAGAGCGTCATGTACCTTCGATATAAGAAGCATCCATGTTAGGTGCATAAATATTATGTCTTTCACAAAATGATGTAACACCCTAAATAAAAGCATCCCAACCATTTTCTCTTAAATTTTGAAGAATTCTTTTTGTACTTGAGACTAAATTCAAAGCAGTTATGATGTCTAATGATTTGATTTGTTATGCATGACAAAGTATATAGTAATCCTTAAGACTCTATCCATCAAAAGCAAAATAAACACAAATTCAAATGATCTCACCTTTGGCTTCCTCGTGTATATTAACATTGCGTCCGTCCTTACTCATATTTTTAAGAACTGAACAAGTAGCACTAAACATATCGATCAAGTTACTAACTAAAGCATGATGAGAACTCTAATGATTATCTCCAGCTTATTACAAACTACGAAATTGATTTGCCCCTTTACCACTCTCAACTTCACCACAAGCTCTCAAATCTACAATTTTAGATTCTTGAGTAGATTTTAACTCAAAATGATGCTTGGAAGAAGCACAAACAAGATTAACAATGCAACCTAGCTTTGAAAAAAAATGATTATACATCATGTACCTCTTTAGCAGCTGCAATTAATGCAAGTTGTAATCAATAAGCAAAGCAATGGACATAATAGGCAAATGGACAATCTTTAAGAAACAAAGCTCGTAATCCATTCCAACCACCACGCATACTACTGGCACCATCATATCCCTGACACTGTAAATTTGCAACCACAAGATTATATCGAGCAAGAATATTGCATATCTCTTTTTTAAGAGCTAATACATTAGTTTCAAAAACACTTATAACTTCAAAAAAAAATTCTCTAACAAATCCATTATAATCAACATACCTCAAGGTGAGTGCCAATTGTTCCTTGTTAGCTTCATCACATGCTTCATCAACAAGAATACAATATTTAGCCTCTCCAACTTCTTCATGGATTTTGCCTCTAACTTTTTTCGCAAGAATATTCAACATCTCCTTCCGAATACTAGGTGACACATACTTAGCATTTCTCGATGCATTTTCTAAAACAACTTTAATAGTTTCGCCATTTATTAATGCCATATGTTTAATCATTTCAATAAAATTGTCACGATTAATAGAATCAATGGACTCATAATGACCTCTAAATGCACATGTTTGCTTTGCTAGCCATTTGACGGCCATTATTTTGTTTTGAGCCTAAATGGTTTTGTAAGATTTGTTGTGAAAATTTGTGCATTTACAACTTTGTCAATGTGTCTAGATGGATCTTTAAGGTTGTTCCACTTTTGCTTAGCAACACTATATAAAAAACCGTGTCAATCCTCATGTTGTAGAAAAAAAACATTTATCTTTAATGTTAACTCTCTTCCAACTTCTAAACCCCTCAGTAGCAAATGAATGGTATTGTGATGGATGAGAATTAAAAAGAAAGCATGGAAAACAAAATACACTATCTTTTGATAAAGAATACTCAAGCCATTGAAATTTTAGGAACCGAGAATCTTGAAATCGACAATTTTGTTTTCCATTATAAAAAGGTAGATATTCATCTAGCATAGGTTGGTAAGGTCCCATTTTTATATAAGCTCTTATAATACCATCTTGATAGTCAAAAGGATATTTCGACATTGGAAGGTGTAATCATGGATCACACTCAAGATAATAACCCTCACAATTTCATAATCAACCTCTTGAAGTTTAGGACTATCTTCTTCGTTGATAATTGGAATATTAATTTGAGATTAAGAAGATGCTGCTTGACTATCACCCGATTTCTTAAAAGAAGAAGAAGAAGAAGAAGAAGAAGAAGATAGAATAGTTTTTCTTGGCTTCTTTGATTGATTGTTTGACATCCTAACCTACAATATATAATTATAAGATAACAATGCAATCCCAAAACATGTTACACTTCAAAAAGAAAAATAAAGTAAATAGATTTGTACCGGATAATAATATAATTTGTCAAATATGAAAACAATGAATGAATAACTCATATTCAAAAAAAATTAAATAAATGAGCAGTAATAGATATAAAAGATATATATAATAAATAACTTAAAATTATGTTACTAGTATTTACTTTTAAGATAATATTATTTGAAGATAATAAAAAACTGGATGATTTTTTTAATTTTAATCAAATTGTTCTACTTTTTTAGATTTCAAGATTTGCTTATTATTTTCAATATTTGGTAAACAAATTAGAAATTATGCATTCAATGAAAATTTAAAATATTAATTTGTGAGGATGGGCTGTGGATTTCAACAATAACAATGATCAAAAGAATAGAGAAATTATCTACTGTAAGTTCTGGAAGTATGCAGTTATATATAATATAACAATAAACTATAATATAAATCGGCACAGGAGGATTTTACGTGGTTTAGTTATAAAACCTACATCCACGGACAGCTATAGAGTTGCAATTCACTAAGTTCTTGTTTGTATAATCTTTAGGATCGTTTACAGTGCTGACTCACTCTCACACACTGACCTAATCTTTGTAAAACAAAATCTCACTAAGATCTTAAACTTTAGTGACATTGCTCACTCTCTGTCGCAGATAACTTAACAACACACTGTTAAGTAATCATAACCAAGATGTCTGACACTGAATTACATAAACACTTAACTCGCAAGTTTTCTCAAGTGTCTACTACCTAATCAAAGATTCATCCATGATTACAATCTCTCATACATGAATAAAACACTCATAAAATCAAATCAATGAAGCATTTCAATCTGCGTTGAAGCTCTCCTCTTAATTCTTGGAATGCCGTGACATAAACTCATCCAACCAACCAACTATATGTTATGTAAACATAAAAATATATATATATAGTGGGAAGTCTGATCGAAATCTCCTTAGATTCCTGTAAAAATACTAATCAAACTCTCATTAGGATAAAGACAAATATAAAAGGAAGTGATATAATTAACTCCTAAAGGAATTAGGACACAAATAAATATTCTCCTATTTTCATTAGGATGCATTGAATAATGTCCTAATCTAAGAAGATATTGATTATAAATCAAATACTTCCTAAAATATACTTCTAGAAATAGTAAAATAATAAATAATATAATCTTCTTGTTTTATCACAAGTTAGATAAAAAATATCATGTGCATGACACATGCACGTTGACACCAATAATCTCTCTTTTTGGCAACTTGTGATAGGTGTGTATTTATGTATTACTTTTATATCAATTTGTCCATGTTTCTTTGCTATATTCCTTGGTATTTTTATGTTTTTGTGTGTTTTTGATGTTTGTAGGAGTTTTGGAGCAACTTGCACAAAAATGAAGTAAAACCCTTCATTTTCACCTCTGCTAGTCAACCATCTTCTCGGATTTAATTGTATTGATATACAATGAACCCGATGACATGCTATATACCGTTGAAAAGCTCTCGAAGTCTATTTTCTGGAGAAATTTACGGTTTACGAATCCATTCAGTGTACCAAAAGTTGTAATCAAAACAGTGTGAGAAGTGTATAGAAATATAATTCCACATATCACTGTAGCATGTATAAATACGGGGCACTGTAGCAAGTTACTGTAGCAGAGTATTTAAACACATTTTAGGGTTTTATTTTCATAACTTGAAGAGGGGAGAACGTGGTGGAGGCTACAGCTCTAGAATTCTTTCATCTCCTGGAGTTCTTGAAGGAGAAAGGAAGCTTGGAAAGAGGAAGAACTACAATCCAAAGAGAATTACATCAAATTTGCTAAGTTTTTCCCTTCCCTTTCATTTTCTGGAATGTCTCCATGTTGTATTGTATTTACCACGTTCTTAAACATGTGTAACTGAATCTGAATTGGTTGAGGGTGATTTCAAAGCCCCTGATATGGTTTTTGTAAGTTGATTGTGTAAGAATTGTTATCCAATTCTCTAATTGAAGTTGCTTGTATTCTCCCATATTTAATGCTTATGATTGCTTGCTGATTGTATTTGGGTGGCCAACTGAATATAATCTGGTTGTTGTCTATTGCTAGACTAGAAATCTTGATCCGTAATTGTCTTGAATTTCTAATCCTTAGTAGCAAAATTGTGATCAGAGATTGCAATTGGAGAATACAACCTAAGTTAAATAATCCGAGCTTGTGTGTTTATTGCTTAGATCAACCTATCTTTCTTATCGTAATGCATCCATTGAATTAAATTTAGAGAGCTTGTTCTAGGTTGTTTAATGGATAGAGATTAAATAAAGAGCCTGTTTTATTTAACAACAAAGTAAGGAAAGATTGGGATAACAGAGCTTGTTGTTATCTACGGTTGATAATTTCAATGGTGTAATTGGATGACAATTCTACAATTAATTCGCAAATCCATATCTTGTGGTAGAGAAGGATCCCTTAACCAGGTTTCTCTCATTGATTTTTCAATCTGTTTAAATTTGCATTGTGTTATTCTTTACTTGCATTAATATTTCATCTAGTTAATTAATCAACAAAACCCCCCTCATTTAGTTTATTGTTGCTTTCAAATAACAAATTCAATTAGAATCAATCCTCGTGGGAACGATATCTTACTCATCACTTTATTACTTGTGCGACTAGTATACTTGCTAGTTTCGAACGTATCAACTTGTGATGAAAACATTACACTATTTCTGATCAAAGAAAAAAATACGCAGAGATAAGTCAGACATAACTATAAGCAATCATGATCTAGTAAACAACAAATTATGCTTAAGAAACTAACAGTAGAATGCAGTGATAGATCACATAACAGAACAATGTCTAAATGTGTTTATCCAGCAAAACAAAACAACACAAAGTGTAGTTGACAAAAATGTCAAACAACACTTCAACCAAATCATGATTAGAGTAAATAAAAACATACATCAAATGAATAGGCAAATACAGACATATAACACAATAAAAAAAACAACACATAGCTGAAAATAGTTCAAATGCATAAACATGCCTTACTCCCCCTTATTCCTTACATACTACCCTAGAGGAGATCATCAAAATATAAGATAGAATTATCCAAAGAAAAAAAAACATTTCAACAAAATAGAACATAAAAACATTATATTAGAAACTCCTTCTCCCCCTTGATTTCAGGACAAGTTGGCAAAACTAACGCAGTCGTGGAGACTTGCTAACAAGTGGGGAAGAGGAACTGCCAGAGCGCTTCTTAATCCTGCCAGCCTTTATTTTGTACTGTTTGCTAGTAGTAGTTGGTGTAGGCTTCTCAATGGGCACAGGAGCGAGTTGTACTTCAATTGTCTTTGAAGAAGTGGCAGTGACTTCAGCTACAACTTTGTGAATTTCCTTATCAAGCCATTCAGCACTAGTTTCTGTTGTCTGTAACTCAATAGCAGGTTGTTGAGAAGGTACCAGGGACTCTTCTGCAAGTGTAGATGGTAGTGTTGTGTCTGGTGCAGTTGAGTTGGCTGTAGAAAAGGGTTCCTGAGTGTGTTCATCCTCAGGATGTGCTGCAGGTGATGTGGTTGTAGCTTCAGGTGGGGGCGACTATGTTGATGGTGGAGAGTCATGATGCTCTGCATCAAGGACTGGAGAAACATGAGGTTCTTCCTCAGCAATTGGTGAATGCAATGTCATCTCGGGTTCTTCTTGTGGTGGCTCATCTGATAAAGACTCATCCCTCAGTTCTGGAGCTGTTGATTTAATTTTCTTCTTCCTCTTATCAGACGGTTTCTTCACCAATTTGATCTTCTTTTTTTCTTTCAATCCCTTTGCTGTTGTCTTGAATTTCTTTTTCTTTTTCTCTGCCGTTATGTCTGTCTCAATAGTAGTTTATTTAGGTGGATATTCTACAGGTATTGGTTCAGTTGCTTCAAGCAGAGGTGCATCAGTTTTTGGTATGTACTCTACAGATTTCTCAGGAATCACATTGTCAATTTCCATGGGCTGTGGTTCTTCTGCAGTACTAGATTGTCCTGCAAGCTTGGCCTCCAAAACAGATTGTTTTGCTTTGATGTCTTTAAGATCCTACATAATATCAATCAAGACAAAATTTATCAAAGCAAGTTGTTCTTCTACATTGCTCATGGGATGTTTTCGGACTCTCCTGGGTTTTGGTTCTGGTGTAGGGAGATCAGTTTTATCATGCAAACGCTGAAGAAAACCTTTGGTGATTGATTTAGACAGAATTTTAATATGTTCTTTTGGACTTATAGGGATTCCATTTTGTGCTAGAATTCCTTGAATTAAACAAGGAAAAACCAGTAAATGATATCAGACTTGTATGGAGCAATCTGAACAATCATTCTATAAGCTAGCAAGCTAAAATTGATAGGTCTATTGGTGCTCAAACAAAACAAAAGCTTCACTCTATCTTCCCGAACTTGGTTTTGGTGTGATGAGGGAAGCCAGTAAAATTGTGTAATCTTATGCATCACCCTATACTTCTTTTTGAGATATTGCTAGTCAATTCCATCCCTCGGTTTTCGTTCTATGTCCCCTCGACCAGTCAATCTTTAATCACTACTGCCATATCAAAATTCTCATCCACAGAATGCAAACTACTTTTAGTATATCAAAGAATGTGTTTATGACATTCGGTGAGAATTTCACAAACTTTCCTTTGCAATATACTCTATGATAATGATAACTTTTTGGATCATCAATGGAAGTAGAGATATTGGCATAGAATTCCTGAATTAATGACTTCACAGTGGCTAGAAAATTGTTTACCATACAAGTCCAGTATATAGACTCAAGAAGCTCACTCAACCCATAGTTGTTGAAGTCTGTCAGCTTCACTGGCCTTTCTATCTGTAATTTCCTTTTTAAAGTGTACTTTAAGAATTTTTGCTTGACGACTGCTGTGAGGAATTTGTTATACTTTGGCTTTACCTTGTCTTTCATCTTTTTGACTGGAACCAATTCGTCTTCACTCATAGCAGGATCAATCAGGATCTCTGCATGAGGTTGTTGTGAATGAGACGACTATTCACTGTTGTTACTATTGTAACCAGAGTTGTTTTGTGAAGATGAAGAAATGTTGGTTTTTTAAGAATCTGAGGTGGTCGCCATTGTTAGGGTTCCAAGTCTGCAAAAGTTTATCAGAACAGGGAGAGAGAAGCAAGACGAGAGAGAAAGTGGTGAAACTATTGTTTGAGTATGGTATGAACAGGAAATACCCTAACTGTTTTCGTAATATACTTGGCTAAATTTTTGAAATATTTTTAAATATACTTGGCTGAATTTTTGAAATATTTTTATTTCCCACAGAATTTAATTTTTAAACCTTTCCAAAACCGTTTAATAAGTATCATTAATGAACAAGAATTCAAAATTTGATTTCCATTAGAATAAGGAATTCTAATAGAGTTAGGATTCCCGCCACTAAAACTTCTCCCCCTCAATTCAATAAAGCTGACATGGCATTTCGACACATAGATACAAAATATAAGTCAAATTTCAAATTGACACAAAGAGCATCATATGATACAAAAAAAAAACATAACAGAAAATAGTTAACATTATCATAACAACAATATCTGAACGTCATATGAATCATTCTAAGAAAGCATATTTCAGAGCTGTTTATTATTTTCACATGAAAGCTATTTTTCATTTTTCCTTTCAATTGATTGAGATGTCAAAAATATTATTTTGACATATTATGAATTAATCACATTGGATTATGAATACAATAGCTTTCACACAATATAGAGGTAGCCATTTTCATTTGACTAGGTGACCTCAACATATTTCTTAGATACCCTGAGGTTACTCTCAATGATGGCTTTCACACATCATATATTGGTAGCCCTCTTTGTATTTTTCATTTCAAATCAGTATCTTATCATTCACACAATTTTTTTATATTACTGCTCACACATGCTAAATTAGAAGAAAACTTATGATATTGCAAATATAATTAACATAACAGCAAGCTGTGTTTATTCATATAACTGACAGATGCCTAAGGCCTTTTTTAGATTCTCAAATCTTGTTGTATCCAATGCTTTAGTGAACAAGTTAGCCAATTATTTATTAGTGGAGATGTGTTTAATGTGTATCACCTTAGACTCTACAAGTTCCCTTATAAAATGGTATCTTATGTCAATGTGTTTTGTTCTAGAATGCTGAACAGGATTTTTGGAAATATTTATAGCACTTGTATTATCACAAAACACAGTTATGGGTTTCTATTCAATACCATAGTCACTCAACATTTGTTTCATCCACAGTAGTTGTATGGAACAACTTCCTGCTGCTATGTATTCAGCTTCAGTAGTATACAAAGAAATAGAATTTTGCTTTTTGCTATGCTAGGAAACTAAGTTAGTACCAAGGTAAAAATATCCTCTTGATGTGCTTTTCTTGTCATCTGTATTTCCTGCCCAGTCAGCATCACTAAACCCTGCAAGATAATCATTTGTATCTTTAGAAAACCATATACCATAATCATGGGTTTCATGTACATTCCGATGATTCTCTTAGCTGCTACCAGACGTGATTCTTTGGGATTTGCTTGAAATCTTGCACAAAGTCCTACACTAAAGCACAAGTCTGGTCTACTTGCTGTGAGATATAACAGGCTACCAATAATGCTTCTGTACAAACTTACATCAACATCTTTTCCTGTATTGTCTTTTGAAAGTTTAAGGTTAGTACTAATAGGAGTTTTAATTGGTTTTTAATTCTCAAGCCCAAATTTCTTTACAAGATTTTTAGCATATTTTGATTGAGATATGAATATCCCATCATTCATTTGCTTAACTTGCAATCCAAGAAAGAAATTTAATTCTTCTACCATGCTCATCTCAAACTCTTCCTGCATCAACTTAATAAAATCATTAGTTTTGCTTTTGTTAGTTGATCCAAAAACAATGTCATCAACATATATTTGAGCAACAATAAAATAGTTAGATGCATGTTTGATAAACAAAGTTTTATCATTGTTGCCTCTTTTATAACCTTTGTTGATCAAAAAGTTTGTCAACCTTTCATACCAAGCTCTATGAGCTTGTTTCAATCCATACAAAGCTTTATGCAATCTGTACACAAAATCAGGATGTTTAAGATCTTCAAAACCCTTAAGCTATCCAACAAAAACTTCTTTATTGAGATAGCCATTTAAAAATGTTATTTTAACATCTATTTGGTACAATTTAAAAGCAAGCAAACAAGCAATTGCAAGTAATAATCTGATTGATTCAATTCTAGCTACTGGTGCAAAGGTTTCATCAAAGTCTATGCCTTCTACTTGTGTGTAACCTTGTGCTACTAGCCTAGCTTTATTTCTTACTACTTGACCACTTTCATCAGTTTTATTTTTGAATATCCATTTAGTTCCAATGACATTTGCATTTTCTGGTCTAGGAACTAATTCCCATACTTCATTCCTTTTAAACTAATTAAGTTCATCTTGTATTGCCTGAATCCAAACATCTTCTTTTAAAGCTTCTTTTCCATTTTTTGATTCAACTAATGAAACATAACATGCAAACCTTACTTGATTCCTTACCTTGCTCCTTGTTTTCATCATGCCATCTAGTGTTCCAATGATAGAATTAGTTGGATGCGCCTTTTGAATCCAAGCGGGTGGATCTTTTCTTTCATCTTCAATTCTAATTGAGTTCTTGTTCAAATCTGAGTTGTCAGTTGTCATTGTTGTGTCTAATGTAACAGTAGTTGTTTCCTCTTTCATAACAAAATCATCTCCATTATTTTTACTGTCAAAATCTGATTTTTCTATATCTTCTGTAAAGTTGGTTATGCTTTCCTCTTGCAAGTATTTTGCATAATCATCCAGATCATCAAATAATACATTTGCAGATTCCATGACTGCCTTAATTCGAAGATTATATACTCTAAAAGCTTTGCTGTTTTAAGCATATCCCACAAAAACTCCTTCATCACTCCTTGGATCTAATTTTCCTAATAGCTCTCTGTCATTTAAGATGTAACACCTACATCCAAAAACATGAAAATTTTTCAAATTAGGTTTTCTACCTTTCAAAATTTCATAAGGTGTCTGGTTAGTGCTAGGTCTTAAAAAAACTCTATTTGAAATTTAACAAGCAATGCTTATTGCTTCAGCCCATAGCCTTTTGGTCAACTTTTTGCTATTGAGCATCACTCTAGCCATCTCTTGAAGAGTTCTATTCTTCCTTTCCACAATGCCATTTCGTTCGGGGCTTTTAAGAGCTGAGAATTTATGCTCAATTCCATGATATTTGCAAATGTCAGCATTTTCAAATTCCTTGCCATGATCACTTATTATTCTCACTATCCTGCCAATGTTCCTATTTTGCTCATTTTCAAGATTAATACAAAGATTCCTGAAAGCTTCAAAAGTGTCAGATTTTTCTTTAATAAAATCAACCCAAGTATATCTAGAAAAGTTATCCACACAAACAAATATGTATCTCTTGCCTGTAATGTTTTCAATTTGCACAGGACCCATAAGATCCATGTGAACCAAATCAAGGATTTTGGATGTGCTAAGATGTGGATTGGCTTTGTGTGAACTTCTAATTTGTTTTCCCATTTGACATGGTCCACAAATTTCATTTACATTGTCATCAAATTCAGGAACTCCTTTACAGCACCTAACTTAGTTAATCTAACCAAGTCTTTGTAATTTCAGTGTCCTAATTTTTGATGCCATAATTCTAAATCCGAAATCTTAGCTTGAAATGCAATTTTTATCAAATAACAATTATCTGAAGATCTATTTTCTTCTAAAATGCATTTGCCAAAAGTGTCTATGACCATACATTTATTTTGTGTGAAATTAACAATATAATTGTCATCACATATCTGACTAATACTAATTAGATTAGCTTTCAAACCTTTAACCAGCAAGATATTTTGGAATTTGGGTAGGCCTTCGACATTCAAAGTACCTTTGCTAATGATCTTACTCTTTGCTCAATCTCCATAAGTGACATTTCCTTCCCTGCATACTTTAAAATTTTTCAAAAACCGTTTATTTCTAGTCATATGCCTGGAACAACCACTGTCAAAGTATGACAAATCGTTAGCAGATTGTTTAAAAGCAGTAAGAGCAACAATGCATACTGTCTTCTCTTTCTTAACCCACTGCAGTTGTGACTTTGATAACAGTTTGAACTGTTTTGATCCTTTATGCAAGAGATTCAACAATTTAAAGCATCTAGGCCTAATATGTCCCTTTTTACCACAAAAATAAGAAGTTGGAATGAATTTTCTTATCTTTTCAGGACTGGATTTGAAAGAGCTCAGAGGAGAAACAAATGTTTCATTGCTTTTTGAACTAGGACTTGACCTTCTTGAGTTAGGTTTAGAATTTTTACCTAATGTTGTAGCTTTTACAAACACTGTTGTTGATGAAGATGCAACATTACCTTCCGTGTGTCCCAATCCATGTTTGTTGGAGTTATCTCTTCCAAGACTCAAGACCTGATCAAATTTAGCTAATCCAATTCTGAGTTGATCAACACATCTTTTGCTCTCAGTCAGTTCTGCTGTGATTTTCTCAATATGTACTATTTTGTCTGTCGAAACAATCTCCAATTTTGTGACGCAATTTTCAGCATAAGATTTTTCATAATTCAGCACTTCAATCTCATTCTTCAAGGTTTTAATTTCTTCTTTCTGACTCAGCCATTCACTATAGAGTGCATTGTAAATTTCTTGCAACTCTTCATAGTATTCTGGACCATCTTCTTCATCTGAATGATCAACATTAATTCTGCAGTGTTTTGTTATGTCAGTCACAACAGCTTTACCTTTACCAGCTATAGATGTTCTAAATGCAACAAAACTACTCATGCATTCTTGATCATCCGAATTAGATTCTGATTCATCACTCTAGGTAGCTATCAAGCCTTTGTTCTTCTTCTTGAGATTAGCACATTCAGACTGAATATGCCCATAACCAGAACATTCATAACACTGAATATGTCCTTTCTTATCAGGTTGCTTCAATTTCTTTTTGTCATTCTCCTTGTTGAATTTGATGAACTTGTCTTCATTTGAGTTTGATGGCTTTCCTTAATTCTTTTTCTTAAAATTCTTTTTCATGAACTTGACATAATTCTTTATTAGAAAAGCAATCTATTTAGAATCAGTTTCATCAAGTTCATCATTACTTTCATCATCATATTTTTCAGTTTTAACATTGAATGTAATACTTTTTCCTTTTTGCTTCCTAGTACTCTGATTAATTTCAAAGTTTTGAAGAATGCCAATCAATTCATCAGCTCTCATTTCATCAGTGTTTTTAACTTCCTCAATGGCTGAAATTTTAGGTTGAAATTTATCTGGAACAGACCTTATTATTTTGCTAACAATTTCTGCATCAGTGAAAGTTTTGTCAAGCATGTATGCAGAATTTGTGATGTGACATAACTTAGAGTAAAATTAAAAAATTGACTCATCTTCATGCATCATCAAATTTTCAAATTGAGAATTCTGTCTCATCAATTTAGATCTTTTAACAGATACGATACCTTCATGTTTTACCTCAAGTATGTCCCAAGCTTCTTTGGCCACTTCGCACCTAGAAATCTGTTCGAAATTGTTTAAGTTTACTGCAGCAAAAATTGCATTAAGAGCCTTTGAGTTCCAGCTTGAATGTCTATACTCTTCATCAGTCCATTCCTCCTCAGATTTGGGTTCAGCATCACCAAAAGTATTCAACTTTGTTGGCGGTGTCCATCCTTTAAGCACACTGGTCCATGCCCTGTCATCAAGAGATTTGATATACATCATCATTCTTACCTTCCAATATGGATAATTACCATCATCAAGAATAGGTGGTTGTGTTCCAGATCCTCCATTGCGAATAAACTCCATCCTTCTAGATCAACGTGATCATTTTCTTCACTTGTCTATCAGTGAACCTGCTCTGATACCAATTGTAAGTTCTGGAAGTAGCAGTTATAAATAATATAACAATAAACTGTAATGTAAATCGGCACAGGAGGATTTTACGTGGTTCTGTTATAAAACCTACATCCACGGACAGCTATAAGGCTACAATTCACTAAGTTCTTGTTTGTACAATCTTTAGGATCGTTTACAGTGCTAACTCACTCTCACACACTGACCTAATATTTGCAAAACAAAATCTCACCAAGATCTTAAACTCTAGTAATACTGCTCACTCTTTGTCACAGATAACTTAACAACACACTGTTAAGTATATCATAACCACGATGTCTGACACTGAATTACATAAACACTTAACTCGCAAGTTCTCTCAAGTGTCTACTAAGTCAAACAGACCTAATCAAAGATTCATGCATGATTACAATCTCTCATACATGAATAAAACACTCATTAAATCAAATCAATGAAGCATTCCAATCTGCGTTGAAGCTCTCCTCTTAATTCTTGGAATGCCATGACATAAACTCACCCAACCAACCAACTATATGTTATGTAAACATAACAATATATATATAGTGGGAAGTCTGATCGAAATCTCCTTAGATTCCTGTAAAAATCCTAATCAAACCCTCATTAGGATAAAGACAAATATAATAGGAAGTGATATAATTAACTCCTAAAGGAATTAGGACACAAATAAATATTCTCCTATTTTCACTAGGATACATTAAATGATGTCCGAATTTAAGAAGATATTGATTATAAATCAAATACTTCCTAAAATATACTTCTAGAAACATTAAAATAATAAACAATATAATCTTCTTGTTTTATCACAAGTTAGACAAAAAATATCATGTGCATGGCATATGCATGTTGACACTAACATATACAATATTATTAGTCACGAAATTAAGTTCTCTTACCATATTAGCTTTGAATTAATCAATATCATGACGTAAATAATCAATCAATATATATATAGACACCATTATCTTTACTTTAATTTCTTTTTCTAAAGAAACTTGATTAAAAATTGAATAATATTACACTTATTAACTATTAATATAAACTTACCAAATCTACAAAATAAAATTAATTATTAAATTCTCTAAACCACCTCTCTCTCTCTCTCTCTCTCAATATACTACAAAATAATTAATTAATCACAATCTATTAACTAAGATGCTAAAATTAAGTCTCAAAACTCAAAAATTATATCTCTAAGATAAAACCTAATCTTAAAATAATTACATAAAAAAAATAGTTGCCTTCGATAGTGTAGGTTTTTAAATTTATATAGAACCCAAAAATGAACTTTTGAATGCCCAAATTTTGAATTCCAAAGAGTAGAGTGAGAGATTGGTGAAGAAAAGATAAAAATAATGAGTAAGAGTAAAGTTTGTTGCAGGTTGGGATGGTGGTGGACAAATGGTCCCGTGAAGAAGAGAAAAAATTGTAAGAGAAATTGGTAAAGTTGTTTTTAAGATGCTTAAAATTAAATATTCATTATAATAATACAAGGGTGTTTTAATAATAAATTAAAATTATAGGCGGCAATGAACTTTATAATTTTTGTCTGACTCTAGGAGCACCCGCTATGTTTTTCTGTCAAACTTAGTATGTGTTCGGGACTACTGTGTTATGAGAAATTGTTGTATAAAAGTGTTGTAGTAAAAATTTATTATCAGCTGTATTGTTTCAGAAAGTTAATGGCGTTTGATAAACTAACTTTTTAAAATTATTGTGCTGTTCAAAAGCTCTGGGTATGTGTTTGGTAAACTTGATTTTCAAAAGCTCATTGTAGTGAAAATACAAAGGTAAAATTTAAAATTATAATATTTATTTATAAATATTATAATAAATAATTTAAATAATAAATATCAATTTATTTTTCTTTATTTTTATAATAATTTATTATTTATGTTTAATATCATAAACAAAAATTTAATTGTTCGACCCTATTTATTTCGATCACCAATGACGAAAACATTGATAAATCAAAGAAGAGCAGCTTTTGACGATGCTCATGGAGGTGGCGGTGTTATCCCACTCATTGACGGTAGGAGGATGGCTGGCGATGGTTGGAACCGACTACAACTCTGAGACCGTTTTTAATTTTTTATAAAAAATTAAATATAAATTTAATTTATAATTTATAAACTAATTAATTAATTTTAAATTTTTAATAAATAGAGGTATTTTTGGATTTATATTAAATTATAATGACAATTTTAGTACTCTAGTTTGCCTAAATTTTAACTTTTTAAAATATGATTTTAAAAGTTATTTCCTACCTGCTTTTGTAATTTAGTACAAAAATAGATTCATCAAACAATAGCTTTCTAGATAATCAAATTTTTAGTATTTATCAAACACCAAAAAGAAAAAAAAAAAACCGTAACTAACAGTAGAATCCAAAAGCTGCTATGGAGTAGCAGCTTCAAACGCACTCTATAACACTCTTTCAAATGTAAAAACGGAATAGCGTCAATCATAAAACCACCTCCCGCATCATTTTTAAACAAAACTAGATAAATATAATTTTAAAGAGTGAGGTTTTGCGCCTCTCGAACAATTTGTAGACTAAGTGAAGTGGTTTCAAAACATTTCACAAATTCCATTTTTCCATTTAAAATTAAAAATTAAAATAAAATTTATCTTATCCAAAACAATTTAAATTAATATCAAATTTCAAAAATTAAATTATTTTAAATTTCTAAATAAGATACTTATCTAATTTATTATTATAAATAAAATATCTTATTATTGGGCAATAAGATGATACAACAGGGTTAAACCTAGTCCACCCATTTGTATCGGGCTTGACCCTATACAAAGTCTATTCTTCTTCTAGTCTAAAGTATTATCATATAGTAAAGAGTAGATCTATTTAACCTCCACTTTCTATCTCATTAGCTCCCACCACCTCACAATTAAATAGAGGAAAAATTGTAATAAAAACATAATAAATGGCATAATTAATATCTAGTGAGAGGACTTAACAAAAACCATCATTTTCCTTATATATATGTAATTTTTCCCCTATTTTTTCAATGATCTCACGTGAACTTCATTTCTTTCTCTAATTTTTGTATTTTTTATCCTAAATTATTTACTATTTATTTATTTTTCTTTCGAGTGGTTCTACTCTTACAAACTATCCATACAAAGCTCTGCGACATTATTAAATGATTGTCACATCATCTACATTAATTAATGTAATTAAAATTTAAAATCCACTCATCCAACCAAATCATGACAAATCAATATTTATGGATAGTTTATAAGAATAATATTTCCCTTTTATTTTAATTTAAAATTTAACCAATTGCATAATCTTATATCTAAACAACAAATCATCTATTTTTCTTTCTTTCTCTACCTTTTAAGCAACAAAAATAGGAAATATTTCATTGATTATTTTGTTGATATAAATTTGAAAAATTCAACAATATAAAGAGAAACAATTAATTAAAGTTAAAATCTTGAAAAAAAATTAAAAAATTCTATGTATCAAGGATATTAGGATTTAAATTTATGAAATGCAAATATATAAAAAAATGAAAAAAAAAGTCAAACATCATTAAGATTAAAAGATAATTTAAATAAAGGTTAAATTAAAGGGAAAAATGCCAAACACCATTAAAATCACATGATAAGTAGCTAAGTTTACCATAAATATATTTGAAATTGAATATTGAGTATAATGAAAGATTGTCTAAATTACAATTTTATCATAATTAAATAAAAAGTAGGGGCTAATGAGATAAAAAAAAAAATTGGGGGCTGAACAGAACTACTCTATGATAAATATATTGTGGGAATCTTATGGGTTTATGTTTTTTGGCTCCCAATATTTAATTCAATCCAAAGTAACCACTTTGTTTAATGAATTAAATATTAATTACAAAATCATTCCACTATAGATTTGTAATTGAGCTCCAAATAATATAAATAAGTTACGAATTCACAAATTAATTTTACACAAATAATGTAACCCACAACCCACTAATCGTATATCATGTTCGTTTGTATAATTTTCATAATTTAATTGGTATGATCGTTTATCCAATTAAATTACATCTTTAACCTTAAGCCAGCGAGTTACTTTATTGATCACCCTAGCATAATCAAATATGTTAATTCCCATAAGAGAATACTTTGGCCAATGATATAAATGATCAATTACTTAGACAACCGAAGGAGAAATTATTCACTTCCAAAAGAGTGACAAAATTCCATATTGTCATACTGCTCAATTATTATACCAAGATTCACAATATTTCTAAATCACAGAGACTACTAGATGCATGAATTCTCACTTCTTGGTAATTCCAAAAATGTTTCATCATAGTATATGATTTTACAATAAACTCAGGATAAGAACATGAATAAATGTAGTGCCTATAAGATTTAATTAAAATGAGTCACTAAAATTAAATCTTATATATGATCCGTTCGATACTAACATTAGTATCAGTGACTCACAATTGGTTAATTAATCCAATTATTAGCTGTAGCTTTTCACTACAACCATCATAAATAAATTTGTCTACTTTTATTTATAGTTGCAAACACCTTTATGATTATAAAGATCTAGTATTTACAAAATGTAATCAGTGGGCATTATTATACTCAAATAAATAAATATACTCAAATGACTGAACATCAAAAAAAATAATTAATCAAACTAAAAATGTCATTCATAATTGCTTTATAATAGCATAATCCTAAACATAATCCTAACAGTTATACCATAGGCAGACCCATGCTTGGACCAGCGGGGGCCGAGCCCCCACTGAAAATTTGAAAATTCATTATACCCCTTAAGTTTTAATACTCACAAGTATACCCTTATATAAAAATTATTTGATTTTAACAAATATATCTTCATTTAAAGGTTATCTGATTTTAACAAATATATCTCCTACCCTTAGGTTTATCCTTAACTTTAAGTATTGTTTTTATGTAAGTCCATTTATGTGCCTTCATTTTATGTTATTATATGATTGAAATTTTATAATATATTTATTCATATAATTTATTTGGAAGTCATTTAGAATATATATAATCATAATAGATTTGAAAAATCATTTTCAATATATAGAGTATATTAATCAATATTTTTATAAATATTCTTTAAACTCAATTCATCATCAATATATTAATTTACATAGAATCTTAAAATTTAGATAATTAAATATACAAAAAAATTCTCTTGGTATAGAATATCAAAATCCAAATATATTATATATTTAGCTTTCATATAAATTTTTAAAACAATATTATTCAAAACATATTAATGTAATTATAATAAAAAACTTTAAAACGTATGTATATGTTAGAAAACTTTTTCAAACTATAATATATTATAACGTTAGTCTTTTATATATATATATATATATATGTATGTATGTATGTATGTATGTATATATGTATATATATATATGTATATATATATGTATGTATATATGTATATATGTATATATGTATGTATATGAAAAAGAAATAATTATCTTATTTTTAATTTATCTAAAAATTATTTTAAATATAATAAAATCTTAATGATTATATTTAGCTATACATTTATTTAAATTCTAAGTTATGTGGTGCCCCCTCTGAAGAAAATTTATGGGTCCGCCACTGAGTTATACTTTCAAATCTATATTGATCAACACGGTGTTTATGAGTATTAACTAATATATATATGTGTATGATAGAATTTCATTCTTGGATATCATGAGCAAAAAGATGATTTTCTAACAAAATGATATACTTAGTGAAGAATATTAGTTTGTCACTCTAAAATCTGTTTTCAATAAAATATTTTGTCGTAATAAGCTAAGTGTTTGTTGCTATATATAACAAGTTTCATTATTATATGGTTCCTTTAGTGATAAAAATTTCAACAAAATTTTCTTGCAAAATGATTTCTTTAGCGATGAAATAAGATTCGTTACTGTTAATTCTATTTTTCAACAAAACATTTTATAGCAGGAAGCTATATATTTATCACAATAAATGATACAATTTCATTGTTGGATAGCTGGAGTAAAAATACCATTTTCTTGCAGAAAAGCATATCTAGCAAGAATAAATCTATTTTTCATCAATGTATTATGTTGCACTAAGATATACTTGCCACGATGCATGATTCAGTTTCATTATTGGATATTATGATTGACAAGATGATTTTCTCACAAAATGAGTTATTCAACGGGGAATATTTATTTGTCGCTATAAAATCCATTTTTCAACAAAATATTTTGTTGCAAAAAGCTATATATTTGCCGTGTTACATGAATCATTTCCACTGTTGGATATGATTTTCTTGCAAAATGGTTTATTTAGCAAGGAACTTTATTTGTCATTATAAAATCTATTTTTCAACGTAAATTCTACCGTATTAAGCTATACACTTGCCATTAATCTTAAAAATGACCAAACAAAATACTAATTAGAGACAATAATTTATACTTATTTTTGTTGCTAAAATTTTTATTGTTGCGATGGGATTAAAGTTTGCGGTAAAAAGTCTTGCCCTTGGTATTGAATTTTGTAGTGTGGGGTTTTTATTAGCAAAGTTAATTTCAATTGTATAGAGTGGTGAATTTACAAGAGGAAGTATTAAAATGTGAGTGGGATGGGCTCCACCAAGCCAGCCTAAATGCTTGATTTAGAGCTGGTCCGCATGGTAACAAGGGAATTCGGTCTAATATGCATAAGAGGTTGAGCAAAAAGCGAACTAAATTTGCTGGATACTCCAACCGACTCCAATTGAATATTTAAAAGCAAAATCTTTTGGATCTTTAAACTGTAGCAGCTTCTACATAAAGGGATGGCTATGCCCATGTAAACCTTACAATTCTGATTGCAATTTAATTGATATAAAGACATATGTGCTTCATTAATTTTAAAATTATATTATTTTTATAAACTTTTCATATAAACTCACTTATATAAATTAATAATATATGATTAGATAAATAAATATTAATAATAAATAATATTAATTTAGATAATAATACAGTGATCAATTTATATAAATAATTTATAAAAATAATATTATCCTTAATTTTAAGCTTTATATTTTATGATCTCTATTGTAATCAAAAACGAAAAAAATGGTAATAATATTTTAGAATTGGGGTGGTTGTGGTGGAAAGCTCGATGGGCTCAACGAATTTTTACCCAATTGACAAACCTTCCACATTTCATTGACGGCCACCAGAGGTCCAAGGTAACAAAAAAGACTAATCGTCGCACGGGGTCTCGGACACGTGGCAAACACCCAAGTAATCGACAAATAGTCAGAGACAGAGAGAGTGAAACTCCTGCTTTCAAGGAGTCTCTCCCTCTTTCCTAGTGGTTACAAGCACCAACGGTACACGGAATACCAAACAACAGAATCCAAAAATAAAACTGAAACCAATCGATAATAATAAAAACCAACAATAATCATAATAATTTTTTTAATGAAGTTTGATCACTATAATCATTATTATTATTATTATAATATCTATATCCCTAAGACATGACAAACCTGCATTCTACCTCAAACGACGTGCCATAGCTGTAAGTCTCCTTCTCTTCCTCTCCTTGCCGTGCCTGCATGTTGGACTTTGTTGATACATCTAATTGCTCTTTTCTTTATTTCACATTCAACTCCTAACTGGGACCAGTCTACATTTTATCTTTGTTCTTTGTTCATGTTGGTTTTTCAACTTATTGTTGATGATCTTCATCTGGGTATGATCCTTTTTTTAAGTTAAATGTTTAATCTTGTATGGAATTCTTGGTTGCAATGGATACCATAATCTATTAAATATATATATTTGTATGTATGTGTCTATTTATGTGTTATGTGTTTATGATATTGTGTCGCCGTCATGTATTTACAACGGACCATGGCCATATTTGTGATTTGAGAAACTCTTGTATTTATTTTACTATGATCTGCATTTCAGCTCTTTTCGTGGACTTCATTGTCAAGGACTTGTATCGAAATTATTCAAGGTCGGAGGTTCAATGTTAGCTTTTGCTACCTGCATCCCCAGGTGTGTTGAATTTTATTGTTGTTGAAGGTGATTGTGACTTGACATTTAGATATAGACATTCTTAAATACAAACAACATGATCTGATCTCATGTTTGCATGTCTCTGTTTCTTGATTGCATGCATATTGCTTCATGTTGTTATGGATCAGATAAATGTAGTTCAACATTAACAAAATTGAAGAAGAGGAGATTTCTAACGTTAATACAATAGTTGAAACAAAATTCAGCAAGGGATAATAATTGGCTGGAATATAACTCAAATAGAGCATATCGTGCTGCCTCAAGTCGAAAATGGTGGTTTCTTTTTTCCATGTTGATTAAAGACTGTACTTTCTGAAGTCGAATTCTGGGAATTCTATAGCTGATATGCATTTGAAGGGAAAATGTTTAACCGTAAGATATCAGGATGAGGAAATTTGCTTTAAGATAAAAATTCAAACAAAAGATGAACAGGTTTTCTTAATGATGTCTGAAAGTCTACCTAACTCAATTTGATGCCATCAAGTAATTCTTATAAATTTGGTTTTGTCAAGTTACAGTTTCAAATCTTTGTGCAGTCATTTGCATGAACTTGATAAGTAATGCCTTCACATGGCACGTTTTGTATGTCATTTATATTGCATTTCCAGCAGTCATGGTAAGGCATGTAATCATTAACTGTCACTGGAGCTATAATCTTCTTGACTTTATCAATATAACCCAAGTAACAGTACATCATCTATTTTATGTTCTCCAATCGAATTTGCCACTCTAAGAACTTATACAGAAACAATTACAGTGTGACATAAAATAGCAGCAGAGGAATCTGTATGTTGACATATGTGTACAAAATAACTGGATGATCAGTTTGCTTAATATAACTGCTTATATCAGTTGCTTTACAAGCTCACTGCAGAAGATAGATTAATTAAATTTATTGCTTATTCTTCTTATAATCACACTTAGTTTGCAATTGCAACAACTAGGTTATGGATTGTACCTTAGGCTTCAGCTACTCCACTAAGCTGATTCCATTAGCAATTTATTAATAGATTTGAATAGTTCGAATGATTGTGCTTTATCCACAGAAACAGTAATATAAAGTAATATATTTTTTAACTGCCAATTATGGCATTGCATGCTCTTACTTTGTAAAGTTTAAGACTCAAATAGTATTTTGTTTTATAAATACAGCTTCTGTATTATCATTTCATATAATTGAATAGCTATTAGTGATGAAGCCCTTTCCTGTTGGATAATAGTTGGGTTCTATTTCTGTCCAATTCATGAAAACATAGAGGAGCTTGTGATGATGTGATTTTCATATTCAGTCATTTTTCAGGACTGGTTTTTTGATATGGGGAATTTTATTTGTCATAGTGTTTATAATTGAGCCTCAAAGCTTGATGACCATCTCCTGTGCCTCGACATGAGTTCAATAAAAGCTCTCAGCACAAAAGAACATGAGGAGACTAACAGATCAAATTTATCTATTAATGGTAACGTTTCTGAATCAACGGCAAACATTAGTTGTGAGGCTGACGGTAAAGGAAATGACACTCTTGGTCCATAATTGCTTGAGCATTTCTCATATATTTAACTTCTTTCTTCTTCTTTTTTTTTTTTTTTAATTGTTTCTTATCAGCCAAGCAACGGACACTATTGATAGAGTGGTTAAATGGTATTCTCCCAAATTTAAATCTGCCAGTAAAAGCATCAGATGAGGAGTTGAGAGCATGCTTGATTGATGGCTCTGTTCTATGTCAGATTTTGAAGAGGCTTAGACTTGTTTCTGCTAATGAGGTGACATCTTTTGTCTACCCTTTGGCTAATATTCAATGAGTAGGTGATTCGATGATTACTTTGCTGATTGAACATGCAATTTTTTTAATCTAGGTAGGTGATTCTTCAGCATCCCGCTCAGAAAATGTTAGTATATTCCTCTCGACTTTGGATAAACTGGGAATTCCCAGTTTTGAGATGTCAGACATAGAGAAGGTATTTTATGAAGGTGTTTCCAAAGAAATAGTTTTCTTCATAAGGACAACTTTGTCCTTGCATTACAAATATTCATTTTCCTTCCCATGTCTGTGTTCTTTCATAGAAATATTTTTTTTGTCAAATGTTTTAATTCGAAGACTTCTATTGATGATGTGTCTTAGAAATTTTTGTTATTTGTCTGTTTCTCCCTCTCAAAGTTCAACTCTGGATCCTGCAGGGTTCACTGAAGTCTGTTATTGATTGCCTTTTAAAACTTAGAGCAGAATTTTTCCCTATCAGAGAGAATTTTTCTGTCAGGAATACATCTGCAAAATCTGGAAAGGATGTATCTTCCCGTGGCCCTCTTTCTCCATTATTTGGAGAAGAAAAGCAGAAGGTCTTGTCAAATTCCCAGCATGCTTTGCGCAATCCAGCCACAGCAGGTATCACAATACCTTTAGGAGATTTTGTGCGCATGTGAATGACTGAGCCTGCATCGCTGAATTATGCGTGTTTATTATCTGCTACATTGATTTAATGATTAAAAGAGTAACCTGTAATGGCATAAATGGTTCATTAAGGTCCTCAATTCAAATATCTAAAGTGAATGCTTGTTAACTTTCTTGGAATGGCCAATCGTTCATGCAAAGAATGAAATAATCATTCCTAAGAAATTTTGCATTCAAATTAGTATTACAAATACCTGCAGACATTGTTTGGAATTTAAACATATATTTTAGAATGTCAAATATTGCTAAAGTGTTGATGCTACATCTTCTTCACTTAAGTGGACTGAGTTTAACATGTATTTCTGGTCGTTCAAACAACTAATATATAATGCTTTTCATCCTTTTACAGAGCCACAAGCTGCATTACTACATCCTGTTGGACATAAGTTCCATGAGGTTTTCCAGCTGAAACAAGGGCGCTACTCAGATCTTCCTGCTGCAAAGATTTCAGAGATGATGAGATCAAACAGTTTAGATGTGAGTTCTTGGTCTTTATCTCGTCAATGGACCTTGACATTATGTTACGTTTGTAAAGGACTTTGTCTGATCTTTTCAAATTAATGCTTCTTTAATGCATTTCAGCATCTCTTGTTGCAGAATGCTCCAACTCAGTCACTTTTGAGTGTTGTCAATGGAATCCTCGATGAAAGTGTTGAAAGAAAGAATGGGGAGATACCACATGTAAGTCGTGGGAGGATGTTATGATACTAGATTGAAGTATTACTAATTTCCTATGTATGCAATAACATATGGAAGTTCAAGCACACTTAGATTCATATGTTTGCATTTATGGTTCCGAAGTTATCCTGATGATGTTATCTTTGATGCTCAGCGTGTGGCGTGTTTACTGAGAAAAGTTGTGCAGGAGATTGAACGGCGCATATCAACTCAAGCTGATCACTTGAGAACTGTAAAATTTGTTCTTAATTATCTAATTTCAGCATCCTTCCTCAGTTGCTCTATATACCAATTTTCTTAATGGTTCTGTTCCTACAGCAAAACAATCTTTTTAAGGCTCGTGAGGAGAAATACCAGTCAAGAATACAAGTGCTTGAAGCCCTCGCATCAGGAACTGGTGAGGAGACTGAGGTATCGTAAACAGTATGCGGACTTTTTTTCTATATACTTTTTTGATATGTTTGTCATTTTTTATCCATCTCTTATTTATTGTGTGACTTCTATTACCTGCAGATTGTTATGAAACAGCTTCAGCAAATAAAGGTAAACTTCAGAGGCAAAAGCATGTTTCCTGTTTTTAATTCAAACCTTTGACCTGCTTATAGTTGATGCTTAGCAGGCATCAACATTAGATTTAGGTCTTTTTAATACATAAATTATTCATCACTGGGAAAGGCATCTTCATATCATTCAAGTATCTAATGAGTTTGAGTGTCTATTAACAGATAAAATGGGGAGATCTTTTTAACTCCCTGTTCTCTACTTCATTGTAATTTTTAACATTTGGACTAGCTGGTTTAATTAAATTTTTTTTTATCTGTAACTTAGAACTTTTAGTTTTTTTGGCTGGATAGTATATGAACAAGTGACTTGTCAAACAAGCTAGATATTGGTCCAAGTTTAGGGCAATTATTTCACATTATATTTTGTTCTTTTTTTTTTTCTAAATTTTTTTCTTTCTTGCTGAAGTCTGAGAAATCAAAAATAGAAGAGAAGAAGAAAGTTGAAGAAGAGGATTTGGTTGATTTGATGGAAGAACGTGACCATGAAATTTCAGCACTGAAGCAAGAATTGGAAATGGCCAAAAAAACATGTGAACAGCGTTGCATGCAAATGGAAACAGAAGCTAAAGGAGCAAAATCAGAACTTGAGGACAGAGTAAAAGATCTTGAGGAACTTCTAACAGCTTCAAGGAATAAAGTAAAAGAGCTTGAGGCAAATTCTGAGTCTAAGCACCAGAGTTGGAGCAAACAAGAGAACATCTATCAGAGCTTCTTGGATTTTCAACTTGGTGCTCTTCGGGTATGCATTGATGTTATGACTGATAACCTGATGTAGTCTTGCTTATATATTTATTTTTTTTTTTTTAACTTGATGAAAATGCTCAGGAAATGAAATTTTCTTCACATTCCATCAAGCAAGAAGTTCTGAAAGCACAAAAGAGCTACTCAGATGAATTTCATTCCCTAGGTAGGCCTCTTAGAAAATTTCTGTTAAATTTATTCCATATTTCATGGTAAGTTCTGACAAGTTAACTTTTAACCTATTCAGGGGTAAAGATTAAAGAATTAGCGGATGCAGCTGAAAATTATCATGCTGTTCTTTCTGAGAACCGGAGGTTGTTTAACGAAGTTCAGGAATTAAAAGGTTAGTCCTTGGTTTGCTCTATTAGATTGTACATAAGGTTGCCATTCTGACATCATTTTAAAATTTCCTCACAGGAAACATTAGAGTTTATTGCCGGATAAGGCCTTTTTTGCCTGGACACAGTGGAAAACAAACATCATCTATAGAACATATTGGCGACAATGGGGAGCTTCTTGTCACAAATCCCTCCAAACCAGGGAAAGATGGGCACCGAATGTTCAAGTTTAATAAGGTCTTTGGTCCAGCTGCTACCCAAGGTTTTTATCTATGTATCTTTTGATTTTTATACAGGCTGTTGTGTGGATTACTTCTACATATGTTATTTTTATTTAGCCTAAACATGACTATTGGATGAAAACTTGCTATCTAACTTGAATTGCACTTTTCAATGCTGTCAGTGGAGGTGTTTTCAGATATTCAACCGTTGATACGTTCTGTACTTGATGGATATAATGTATGCATATTTGCTTATGGTCAAACAGGTTCGGGAAAAACCTACACAATGGTAAGAACACTGCTTACGCCTTAACTTCCAACATAGTTATACTAACAAAGATACTAATAAATTTTTTCTTCCCTTTCCAGAGTGGTCCAAGCGGAAAAGGTGAAGAAGAATGGGGAGTTAATTATCGAGCTCTAAACGACCTTTTCAATATCTCTCAAAGTAGAAGAAGTTCCATTATCTATGAAGTTGGGGTTCAAATGGTTGAAATATATAATGAACAAGTGCGCGACTTGCTCTCAAGTGATGGTTCTCAAAAGAAATATCCTTTTTAGTTAGATGTATTTTACTTATTATAAATTGCTTAGATTTCATTTATAGTTCGATTGTTTCTGCTAGAACTTTTCTCTTTTAATTGACTAAGGACAATGTTCTCTAATCAAATTATGATTTTGTTAATTCCAGTTTTTAGTGCGAGTTATTTGATTGAAGAATGTAGCGCTCTTGATTTTGGATAAATATTTTTTTTTCCTTGATTTGCACACACTTGGGATTGTATCTTCCTCTCAACACAAAGGATTAGCAGTCCCTGATGCCAGCCTGCACCCTGTTAGATCTACCGCAGATGTATTGGATTTAATGGATATTGGACTAAAGCATAGAGCTACTGGAGCCACTGCACTTAATGAAAGAAGTAGCCGTTCTCACAGGTTCTTATATGATTTTTTTTTTTTTTAGATAATAATAATAAGATTTCCACTGTATAAATATTTTATAGTGTGCCATGACTCTGATTTTAGATTTTGTGCACAGCGTTGTCTCTATTCATGTTCAGGGGAAGGACTTGAAGACTGGTCTTCCTTTGCATGGTAATCTTCATTTGGTAGATCTTGCAGGAAGTGAAAGGGTCGACCGGTCTGAAGTAACTGGAGATAGGCTCAGGGAAGCACAACATATAAACAAATCGTTATCTGCCCTTGGAGATGTTATTTTTTCTCTTGCACAAAAGAGTGCCCATGTACCATACAGAAACAGCAAACTCACTCAACTGCTTCAAAGCTCTCTAGGTACTTTGTGAATTTTTCTTTTTGTGGACATAAAATGTTGTGAAAAGCTTCCTTATATTCATGAGATAGTAGTACGTTGTTTCTTGAAATAGACTCTTTCTAAATTCATCTAAAATATATTTTCTGTTACACCACAGGAGGTCAAGCAAAAACTCTTATGTTTGTGCAGCTCAATCCTGATGTGAATTCATATTCTGAGAGTTTGAGTACCTTGAAGTTTGCAGAGAGGGTTTCTGGGGTTGAGCTAGGTGCTGCACGGAGCAGCAAAGAGGGCAGGGATGTTAGGGAATTAATGGAGCAGGTTCATTTTTATTTTGTTTTTATGGTACATAGTAGCATGATAGCGTTGGTAATCAGATGCTAACGATCAAAGGTTTGTGAAACAAATGCAGCAATAATTTAACTAAGAATAATTTTAACTATAAAGATTATTTTACTCTATTTCCATGAAGACCAACAAGAGCATAAATCAGTCCTGCTAACACAGTCTTTAATTATAATCTCTTCTCATGGCAGTAGCTGTCATATCTCTTTGCCTTCGTATTAACAAATAATGAGAGGATTGCAGTTTTTGTCTTAGTGGAGAAATTTGTTGTGCTACCCTGCTTTTTTTTTTTCTTTTGGAAATTATTTGGTTTCCAATACTGGCTAGCAATGCAGGTGGCCTCTCTCAAAGACACAATTGGCAAAAAGGATGAGGAGATTGAGCGCTTGCAATTGCTTAAAGATCTCAAAAATGTTTATCCAATTGTCAATGCTGAGAAGCGTGGGGAAGACTCATCAAGGTATGGATTTTTCTCTTCAAGCAGAGACTCTATAGGTAATTAGGATTTTGAAGGTTGTATCTCCTGATAGGTCAAGTGACATATCTGATGGTGGTCTATCTGTGGGAACAGAACCTGATGGCGCTGAGGAATATACTCTTCACGATGAGGTCCCAAAACCACTGGATAATCTGGAGAAGTGAGTTCACATTCCATTTTGTATGTGGCTTTCAATGATTTCTACATTTATATATGCGGTGCTTTTGTACTTGACATATGCAATAGCGAGAAATGTTCTTGAAAATTTAGTTCGATGTACTGCCAATATATAAAAAATTATTGAATGTGATTTTGGGATAATTACAATGACACTTGTTTGAATTTCTTATGTAAATTCATTGCGGATGAATTTGTTGCTGATAAGACTTGTATCATGTATTTTTCCTGTTTCATGATACTTGAAGAATTTGGTATTAATCCGATGGATACCATAAAAATCGAACCAGTGCCCAAATTGTTCCTTAATTATAGAAACTTTCATATTTGCTGCAGAGAAGTTCATTTTATAGTGTGTTGAAACCAAGCGGTGACTGCACTTCAATCTGTTTTCTGATTTTGCAGCTTCTGTAGATGCTTGATTGCTTTGTGAGTATATAATTCGGTTACCCCTGTTGTAACAAATTCTGTCTGCAGCACTGTCCACCTTTTACCCAAATTTTGGTTTTGAACACTGAAACTACGAACACAATCTTGATACTAAATCGGTCTTGGCAGGCAAGAAACATCTCGTAGGCATAGAGTCATGCAAGCACTGATTAGAAATGTGAGAAGAGTGAACTGAAAAGGGGGGGGATGATGCTTAGGGAGAGAGCTTGAGCACCATTTTGGCCTTCTTTAGTGCATATGTAAATACACAAATCATAGACATCATGGTTTAATTTGAAATCCTAATTTGTGCAGGCCTAAAACAGTATCAGAAGTTATTCGACACCTGCAAAAACCAGAGCAAACTAAAACAAGAGTATTACCTTTCAAGGATTCTTCAAAGGTGTCAACAAGTATGTAAAAATAGAGCTTCAGAGTTTAGTTTCTGTCTTTCCAACGTACCATTGACATCCAGCACCATTTTGCATTTTTCAGGTATGAAAGGAACTGTAAATAGCAGCTCCACCTTACTCAAGCATCCCAGACGGTGGCACTGAACTAGGCCACATTTGTTAGACATAAATTTTTTGTATAGAAATTTCTTCATTTGTTCATTTAGTTAGCTTGTTTTCTTCTCAAGTAAAATTGATACAAGGTCTTTCACCGTTTCTGTGTATGGTTGTCAAGGTGATCTGTTTTGTTGAAAATGGAATTAAGAGATAGAATTTAAGCTTGTAATAATGATGTTTCTTTTGGAGACAAATTGTATGTCACATCTTTTATTTATCTGAATAAGTAGACATGGTTATATCTTCTAACATCATTGATTTTTATGAATCACAGAAAGCCTGGTAAGATATCAGTTCTTCAAGGTTTCTTTACAGTGTGTGTTTGTGTGTTTTTTTGGCTGGACAAAAGAGTGTAGAAGTGTCTTATTGATAATTTATTTTTTTTATCAGTTTGATTTTGGGAAGTGCAGTGCATGGATAATGATGAGAGTTCTGAAGAAAAAATTGCTAATTTGAATAGGATATAACATTATTGGTTTTTTGTTGATTTCTGGTGTATTCTTTTTGTTTAGCTTCAGTGTGTTGTTCCTTTGTGAGCAGGGGGGCTGTGTATGGAGAAGTATCAAGAGATGATGAATCATGGAGGATCCAAAACTGTCAAGACCTCATAAAAGATAAGGCCAAGTAATAGCATGGCAGCAGCTAGTTGCCATGAAGAAGATAAGTTATCTGGTGGCAGCCTGGGAGCACCAGTCCAAGAGAATGAGAAAAATTTGAACTAGAACATCTCTGTGCCACTGAATTGAAATGGTACTAGATAGTAAGAACCCGTTCAATTATATGACCAGGAGATGATGAGTTACGCCAAAACAGGTGTTATCATGTTATTCGTACCTTCGTTTAATGAAGCCATATTTGATCACATCATTTTAAACTAAAAATCATGAAAACCAAAAATATTATTTGATTAATATAGCAAGATAGAGATTATGGAAGTAGAAATTCATTTAAAAGTGTATATAACGATTCATATGCCAAGTTAACTACTCCCCTAAAGGGATGGCACTGAAGATTTTTGGATCACAAACTTATCAGCTGTACCTTCTTCTCATTTCGTTCGTAGATGGCACTTAAATGGATATATTTGTGGGCATTTGAAATGGAAATCAAGTTGAAATGAAATCGATCAATCCTAATTATTTGTCAAAAATATGCTCCTAATCATGGCAAAGAATATGGTTTGTGTTGGTGGGATGGAAGGGTAGAGGAATTGATTTGAGGACCACTTTAATTTGGCACTTCATGGCATGATGGTCCAGAAATAGAATTGGTGCACCACCATGCTCCAAGTGGTGACCTATCAAATCAAAGCATGACCGGCAACATGTTACGGTTCCTCATACTTGCATTGTTTTATTTCTTACAAAGAAAAATCTTCAATTGAAAAAAAAAAAAAAAAACCAAAACAGAAAGGAGAGATTTTACTGTCCCATCTTTGACATTATTAAAATTCTTTTATAAATATATAAATTTGGGTAGCTACCATGCATAGGCATTGCTAACATGCTGACATCCCTCGGAGAACCTACAAAGATAGAAGGATTAGAATTTATAGGCTCCTAACATGCACAGTATCATAATCAAATTCCGAGTCATTCAAAATCTTTGCATCTATCTAATATTTGTATTAGTTAGTTCATCTATGTAATTTGTTTGGCCTATTTCATGCAGGATGCATATGAGAAGACTTCTCCAACTCTTTTATACCATGGTTTTAATTCTTGTAAAAACATGAATCTTTTTGAGAGCTCAATACTATTATTGGAGATCTATCCTATAGATTTAATCCTTTAAATTAATCAGATTGTTAAGTTTGTTACTTAAAAGCTTAAGTTTGTAGATGTAAACTTAACTTAACATGAACCAGATCAAGCTTCACATATCTCAACGAGTCTTACAAGTGGATCAAACAATAGTTTTTAATTAATTTTGAGTAGTTCTGTTCAGCCCTTATTTTTTTATCTTTTTATCCCCCATCTCTTATTTAATGGAAATTAAATTGTAATTTAGACAATCTTTTATGACACTTCAAATATATTAATGGTAAACTTAATTAATTATCCATATTCAATTTCAAATATATTTATAGTAAACTTATTTAATTATTATTTGATTTTAATGGTGTTTGACATTTTTTCTTCTTCAATGAAACCTTTAATTGAATTATGATTTAAGCTTAGTGGGGCTTGACTCTTTTTTTTTAATTTCTTTTTATGTATTTGCATTTTGTAAATTTAAATACTAGTACACATGATACATTAAAAAAAACTTTTTAAAGATTTTAACTTTAATCAATTATTTCTCTCTATATTATTAAATTCTTCAAATTTATATCAATAAAATAATCAATAAAATTTTTATTAGTTTTGGTGTTTGAAACGGAGAGAGAAATAAAGAAAAATAGATGATACGGTGTTTAGATCTAAATTGATGTAATTGGTTAAAATTTAAAGGGAAAGAAATATAATTGAAATATAATTAATTTAGCATAAGAAAACATAAAAGTTTGAGAGAGATGATAAACATCACATTAGATTAAAGAGAAAATAGTGAAAAATGTTAGAGATATATAAAAAGAACGAGAGTTTTTATTAAGTCAACTTCCTTAATGTTAATTATCCTATTATTATATTTTTATTATAGTTTTATGATTATTCAATTTTGAGGTGGGAGCTAATAAGATGGAAAGTGAGGGTTGAATAGAACCATTCTTAATTTTTTTCTCTGATACTGTTTTAAATTTATCATTTTTTTAAAAATTTAAACTTATAAATGTGAGCTTAATTTACGAATCTAATTCTCTAATTCAGACAATTGTTTGACAATTACATTAATAATGGATGAATCTCAAATCTAAATTCGATCACACAAGGGCATACTAGTAGTAATATATTATACATATACAGACAAAGAGGAGAACTTGCTTTAATTCAATTGATATGACCGATCTTTAATATTTATTAAATTAATGGTACTCATAAAAGAAAGAAAATCAATCTAAACATTATTAAATCGATCCAACCAACAAAGACAAAGCTATCTTGCCTCCACATTTCCTTACGCTCAAATTATGAAGATAGGGTGATGAACTGTACTTGCCACGTGGCATGCACTCCATGAATCGCGTTGATGGAAGATGAAATTCCAAGGGTGGGATGGTAATTTGCCATAGCTAAGGAATTCTATATAAAGGATCATGATCAGGAAGCCGCATGCTGCCAAGAGTAGTGTTGAGTAAGGAAAAAAGGGGGGATGGCAAGCCAAATGATGGATAGAGCAAGTAGTGTTGGCAGGTGAAGCAACGTTGGTGGAAGTGGCACCATTCCAGGGGCTGAAGTCAGTACCAGGTTTCCCCATGAACAAGAGCAAGAGCTCTCTAAGTCTTCTTCCAAGCAAAAGCAATGGTGGCAGAGTTTAATCCATGCAGCTATGGCCACCCATTGGGAAGAAGAAGTTCAAAACTGTCCCGTATCTTCCCCCTCTTAGCAGGGACCAACTGGCTAGGGAAGTTAAATACCTTCTTCGCATGAGATGGATTCCTTGCTTGGATTTTGAGATGAAGGTGTGAGATCTGGAAGTATGAAGTAATGCGTTATATAATAGTAAACTGTAAAGTAAAATGGCACAGAAAAATTTTACGTGGTCCAATTATAAAACTTACATCCACGGACAACTTAGAGCTGCGATTCACTAGGTTCTTGTTTATACAATCTTTAGGATCGTTTATAGTGCTCACTCACTCTCACATACTGACCTAATCTTTGTAAAACAAAATCCTGTCATGATCTTAAACTCTAGTTACACTGCCCACTCTCCGTCGCCGACAATTTAACAACACACTGTTAAGTAAACTATAACCACGATGTCTGACATTGAATTACATAAACACTTAACTCGTAAGTTCTCTCAAGTTTAAGTTAATTCAAACAGACTTAATCAAAATTCATGCACGATCACAACCTCTCATACATGAATAAAACACTCATAAATAACATCATAGAAGCATTTCAATTTTTTGCATTGAAGCTCTCCTCTAATTATTCTTGAAATGCTGTAACATACACTCTTGTATATAAGTTATGTAAAAAAACATTATATATATGGTGATATCCGATTGTGTTATCTCTCTAAAATCCTGTAGAATCTTAATCAAACTCAAATTAGGATAGAGAACAATAATTTAGGAAGTGATATAAGTAATCTCCTAAATAAAATAGGACACATATAAATATACTCCTAACTCAACTGGCATACATCAATAATGTCTTAATTAAAAGAGATATTCAATATGAATCAAATACTACCTTAAATAAACCTTTAGAGATCGTAAAATAAGAAATAATATAACACAAAATTTTTATCACAAGTTGGTCTAATATTATCATGTGCATGGCACATGCAAGGATGTTACACATTGACATCAATAATTTCTCTCTTTTTGACAACTTGTGATGAAAACATCAAACTATTTCTAACCAAAGCATAGCACACAAAGATAAGTCCAAATAAACTATTAACAATCATATACTAGTTAACAAAAAATGGCTTACTAAATGACTTGCAAAAACAAATCAAAGTCGGTTTAAGAAAACTGTTAAATGACATGCATAATTAGAGCTAACTAAAATGTGGCAAACAAAGAAACAATCAATCAAATATGCGAGTAAAAACATAAAACAAAGTAAAGTAAATCCTGCAAAGTAACAAATCAAAGCATAAGACATAAAGCAGTTCAAATTCAATATGAAGACCCCTTACTTACTTCCCCTTTCAAACAATCACAAATACAAACAAAAATTAGAAATCAGAAGCCTCATCTCCCCCTTGGTTTCATAACAAGTTCTAAAAAAATAAACAGAAATCAAATTAACGAAGTCGGCTAGACTTGCGAATAGGAGGTGAAGATGAACTTCCAGGTCGTTTCTTGATCTTACTAGCCTTAGTCTTGAACCTTTTGCCAGTAGTGGAGGGTGTAGGCTATTTAGAAACCACGAGAGTGGCCTGTTCTCTAGTTGTATCCAACAAAGTACCAATGAACTCTACCACAATCTTGTGAATAGTTGTGTCAAGTTTTTCAACACTGGTTTTCGTGGGCTGAGACTTATCAACAGGTTATTGTCAATCCATGAGAGATTCTACTGTAAGCTAAACTGGGATTTTTGTTGTTGGTTGTGCTGGCTCTGCTTCAGGAACTGGATCATGTGGGTGTTCTGCTTCATGCTTTGCATCATGTGATTATGACTACTGTGGTGGTACTGATTCAGGAACTGTGCATTGTCAGGTGGCGAAGGTTGTGATATAGCTGGTTCTTTTTGAGTTGATGCATCTAATAGAGATTCACCCTGTAGTTTTGGAACTACTGCTGTAGCTGCCTTTTTCTTCTTGTCAGACTTTTTCTTCACCATTTTGACCTTCTTCTTGCTCTTCAGATCAGTCCCTTTGGCTTTCTTCTCTGATTTCTTTTTCTTCGTTTTCTTTTCTGTTGTCTTATCTGTCTCAACAGCAGGTTGTTCACTTTGATCCTCTTTTGATACTTTCTCTATTGAATGCTCTTACACCACATCTTCAGTTTCCATGGGGGGTTGTTATTCTGCATCAACAGACCAGCAAGTTTATTCTCCAATTCAGATTGCTTTACTTTGATGTCCTTGATATCTTGCACAATGTCAAACAAAGTAGAATTTTATCAAAGCAAGCTGCTCTTCCACGTTGGTCATTATATTGTTTCTCAACCCTTCTTGGTTTTGGGGCAGAAGCAAGCATATCAGATTTGTCATGCAATAGATGCAGAAATACTTTTGTGATAGATTTTGACAAAATCTTAATATGCTCTCTTGGGCTAATTGGAATACCATTTTGAGCTAAAAGATCGTGAATCAGAAAGAAAATAGAAGCAAATAATAGTCTGATTTATATGATGCAATCTAGAAAATCATCCTATAAATCCATAAACCTAAATTAATTGGGTTATTTGTGTCCAAATAGAATAGAAATTTCACTATATCTCCCCTGACCTGATTTTGATGTGAGGAAGGGAACCAATTAAACTGAGCAATCTTATGCAGAACCCTATATTTCTAAGATATTGTTGATCAATGTCATCTCTCGGGTTCCAAACTAATCCTCTCTACCAGTCAATTCCTTAAGAAAAATTTCCATATCAAAATTATCTTCAACAGAATTCAAATTATCAATAGGTTTGTCAAAGAAAGTGTTGATAACATTCGTTGAAAACTTCACAAATTTTCCTCTATAATATACTTTGCGATAATGAACGCTCTTCGGGTTATCAATTTATTCAGGTATATTGACATAAAATTCTTGAATCAAAGACTTAACAGGGGGTAAGAAGTTGTTTACCATTCTGGTCCAATAGATGGACTCAAGTAGTTCACTCAAGCTATACTTGTTAAAGTCTATCACCTTCACTGGCCTCTCAATCTGCAACTTCCTCTTTGATATGTACTTCAAGAAATTTTGCTTGACATTTGCCGTGAGAAACTTGTTGAACTCGGGCTTCACTTTGTCTTTCATTCGCCTAACAGGTTTCATCTCATCTTCACTCATTGGAGGATCGATCGGGATCTTTGCATGTTGCTGTTTTGACTAAAATGACTGAGAGTTGTCATTACTATTGTGACCAAAGTCGCTTGAGGAAGATAATGCACTTGTGGTCTTTTCAGATTCAGAGGAATGCGCCATTGTTAGGGTTTGAGAACTGCAAGAGTTTTGCTAGAACAGAAAGAAGCGAGACAAGAGAGAGAATGGATGGCAGAATGCTAACCAACTTTGATATGAACTAGATAACCCTAACCATGTTTGTGATATACTTGAAAAGAAACTAAGATTTAATCAAATTCGGTTTCCCATAAACGTTCAAATTTTAATTCCTTTTCCAAAACAAACTCATTAATATCATTAATGAGATAAATTCAAAAATTTGATTTCCATTAAAATAAAGAATTTTAATAGAGTTAGGATTTCCATCACTGAAGTCTCTCCCCCTTAATCCAATAAAACTGACATGGCATTTTGACACATAGATACACAAGAAAGTCATATTTCAATTACGCATAAAAAAAACATCGTATGATATGACAAACGTAACAGAAAACAATTATATTTAATATAACAATCATATCTATACATCATATGAATCATTCTATTTTTATTCAAATGAGATGTCAAGAAAAAAATTTTGACATATTCACAGAAATTAATAATATTAGATTATGAAATAAACACAACAGTTTTCACACAATATAGAGGTAGCCCTTTTCATTTGAGTGGGTGACCTCAACATATATCTTAGATACCCTGAGGTTACTCTCAATGATGACTTTCACATATCATATATTGGTAGCCCTCTTTGTATTTTTCATTTTAAACCAATATCTTAACATTCACACGGCTTTATATTATAGCTCACACATGTTTAATTAGAAGAAAACTTATGATATTGCAAATATAAGTAATATAACAGCAAGCAATGCTTATTTAGAAAACCGACAGATGCCAAAGGCTTTTCCTAGATTCTCAGATCTTGTAGCATTTAATGCCTTAGTAAACAAATCAGCTAATTGTTTATCTGTTGAGATGTGTTCAATATGTATCACCTTAGACTCTACAAGTTCCCTTATAAAATAGTATCTTATGTCAATGTGTTTTATTCTAGAATGCTAAACTGGATTTTTGGAAATATTTATAGCACTAGTATTATCACGAAACACAATTATAGGTTTTTGTTCAATACCCTAATCACTTAGCATTTGCTTCATCCAAAATAGTTGTGTGCAACAACTTTCTGCTGCTATGTATTCAGCTTCTACAGTAGACAAAGAGATGCAATTCTGCTTTTTGTTATGCCAAGAAACTAAGTTAGTACCAAGATAAAAACATCCACCTAATGTGCTCTTCCTGTCATCTGCATTTCATGCCCAGTCAACTTCACTAAACCCTGCAAGACAATCATTTGTATCTTTAGAAAACCATATCTCGTAATCATAGGTTCCATGTACATACCTGAATATTCTTTTAGCTGTAGCCAGGTGTCATTCTTTGAGATTTGCTACACAAGTTGCTCTGCTTGCTGTGAGATATAACAAACTGCAAATAATGCTTCTATACAAACTCGCATTAACTTCTTTTCCTACATTATCTTTCGAAAGTTTCAGATTAGTGCAAATGGGAGTTTTCATTGGTTTTGCATTCTCAAGACCAAATTTCTTTACAAGGTTTCTAGTATATTTTGATTAAGATATGAATATCTCATCATTCATTTGTTTAACCTACAATCCAAGAAAGAAATTTAATTCTCTTGCTATGCTCATCTCAAACTCTTTTTATATCAATTTAACAAACTTATCAATTTTGTTTTTATTAGTTGATCCAAACACAATGTCATCCACATATACTTGAGCAACAATAAAATAGTTAGATGCATGTTTGATAAACAAAGTCTTATCATTGCTACCCCTATTGTAACCTCTCTTGATCAAAAAGTTTGTCAACCTTTCATACCAAGCTCTAGGAGCTTCTTTCAAGCCATAAAAAGCTTTATGTAATTTGTACACAAAGTCATGATGTTTAGTCCTTTAGGCTATTCAACAAAAGCCTCCTCATTGATTTAGCCACTTAAAAAGGCTACTTTAACATCCATTTGATACAATTTAAAATCAAGCAAGCAAGCAAATGCAAGTAGTAATCTGATTGACTCAAGTCTAGCAACTGGTGCAAAGGTTTCATCAAAGTCTATACCTTCTATTTGTGTGTAATCTTGTGCTACTAGCCTGGCTTTGTTTCTTAGTACTTGACCACTTTCATCAGTTTTGCTTTTAAATATCCATTTAGTTCCAATGACATTTGCATTTGTGGCCTATACTTTTTTAAACTAATTAAGTTCATCTTGCATAGCTTGAATCCAAACATCTTCTTTTAAAGCTTCTTTCACATTTTTGGTTCAAATAATGAAACATAACATGCAAATCTTACCTGATTTCTTATCTTACTCCTAGTCTTTATTATTCCATCTGGACTTCCAATGATTGAGCTGGTTGGATATACCTTTTGTATCCAAGTGAGTGGATCTTTTCTTTCATCTTTATTTCTGATTGAGTTTCTGTTCAGATCTGTGGTGTCAGATGTAATTGATGTGTTTGACATAACAGCAGTTGTTTCTTCTTTCATAACAAGAATCTTCTTTACTGTTTATGATATGGTACCGGACTATCTGCATCTTCTATGAAGCTGGTTATGTTTTGTTCATGACAGTACCTTACATAATTATCCAGATCATCAATACTATATTTGCAGATTCCTTTATTGACTTAGTTTGAAGATTATAGACTCGAAAAGTTATGTTGTTCTGTGTATATCCCACAAAAACTCCTTCATCACTTTTCGAATCCAATTTTTCTAACTGCTCTCTGTCATTTAAGATGCAACACTTGCATCCGAAGACATGAAAATATTTCAAATTAGGTTTTCTACATTTTAGAATTTCATAAAGTCTCTTATTAGTTCTAGGTCTTAGAAAAACTATTTGAAATATAAGAAACAGTGCTTATTGCTTCAGCCCATAGCCTTTTGGTCAATTTCTTGCTATTGAGTATCACTCTAGCCATCTCTTGAAGTGTCGTGTTTTTCCTTTCCACAATGCTATTTTGTTCAGGTGTTTTGGAGGCTGAAAATTCATATTCAATTTTATGATATTTGCAAAAGTCAGGATAGCTAACATTTTCAAACTCCTTGCCATGATCACTTCTTATCCTCACTATTCTGTCAATGTTCCTATTTTGCTCATTTTCAAGCTTAACACAAAGATTCCTAAAAACTTCAAAAGTGTCAGATTTTTCTCTAATAAAATTAATCAAGTATATCTAGAGAAGTCATCCACACAACAAATATGTATCTCTTACCAAAAATCTTTTCAATTTGCATAGGACCCATAAGACCCATGTGAAGCAAATTAAGTATTTTAGATGTGCTAAGATGTGGAATTGATTTGTGTGCACTTCTAATTTGTTTTCCCATTTGGCATGGTCCACAAATTCTATTGATTTTGTCATCAAGTTTAGAAACTCCTTTTACCAAGACCTAACTTAGTCAATTTAACCCAGTATTTGTAATTTAAGTGTCATAATTTTTGATGCCACAATTCTAAATTTGAGATCCTACCATGAAATACAATTTTTACCAAATAATAATTATCCAAAGATTTATTTCTTTCTAAAATGCATTTACCAAGATTGTCTAAAACTGTGCATTTGTTTTGTGTGAAATTATCCACATACTTGTCATCACATATTTGAGTAACACCAAGGGCCTATTTGTTTCGATTTCTTCAAACAGAGCTTATTGAAGTAGATCTTTTTGGAGTAGAGCTTCTAAAAATAGAATTTTTATTAAAAAGTTATTGATTGTTTGATGAGATAAATATAAAAGCACTTATTATAATTAAATTACTAAATAGAGTTTTGTTATAAAGAAACAATAAAGTAAAATATTTAAAATTAAATGAGGGTATCTTTGATATTTCAAAACTTTAAAAAACTTAAGAAGAGCTTTTCTCAAAAGCCTCAATTCTGAGCTTCTCTCAGTAGACGTAAAATAGCTTTTTTAATCATCTATAAGCTCTTCTTAGGTGGTAGTCAAACGACACAAAAAAAATTTAAAAGGGCTTTTGACATTAAAAAAGCTCTTTTGGCCAGTAGAAAGGCCCAAACAAAGACGCTCTAATTAGATTAGCTTTCAAACCTTCAACTAGCAAGATATTTGGAATTCGGGTAAGCCTTTGACACTCAAAGTGCCTTTACTAACGATCTTACTCTTTGCTCCATCCCTATAAGTGATATTTCCTTCCTTGCATGATTCAAAATCTTTCAAAAACTGTTTATTTTTAGTTATACGACTGGAACAGCCACTGTCAAAATACCACAAATCGTTAGAAGAATACTTAAATGCAGTAAACGCAACATTGTAGACTAGCCTCTCTTTCTTAACCCACTGCAGTTGTGTCTTTGGTGACCTGAACTGTTTCAACCTTTTATGTAAAAAATTCAACAATTTAAAACAGCTAGGTCTAATATGCCCTTTGACACCATAAAAATAACATGTTGGAATGAATTTCTTTACCTTTTCAGGATTGGATTTAAAAGAGCTTAAAAGGAGACAAACACTTCATTGCTTTTTGAACTAGGACTTCACCTTTTTGAGCTAGATTCAGAATTTTTACCTGATATTGAAGCTTTCACAAATACTATTGTTAATGAGGATGCAACATTACCTTCTGTATACCCCAAGCCATGTTTGTTGAAATTGTCTCTTCCAAGACTCAAGACCTGAAACCTTTACTGACCCAATTCTAAGTTGATCAACACATCTCTTACTCTCAACCAGCTCTGCTGTAATTTTCTCAATATGTGCTGTTTTTTCTGTCAAAGCAAGCTCTAGTTCTATGATACAGTTTTCAGCATAAGATTTTTCATATTTCAACAATTCAATCTCCTTTTTCAAAGCTTTGATTTCTTCTTTCTGACTCAGCCATTCACTATAGAGTGCATTGTAGGTTTCTTGTAGCTCTTCATAGTATCCTGGATCATTTTTTATATCTAAATTTTCATCATCAATTCTGCACTATTCTGTTATGCTGGAAATAATAGCTTTCCCTTTATCAGCTGCAGATGCTATAAAAGTTACAAAGTTAATCATACATTCTTGATCTTCCGAATTACTTTCTGAACCATCACTCTAAGTAGTTGTCAAGCCTTTGTTCTTTTTTTTTTTTTTAAGATTAGCACATTCAGATTGAATATGACCATAACCAAAACACTCATAACACTGAATTTGTCATTTCCTATCAGATTGTTTTGATTTCTTCTTGTCATTCTCCTTGCTGAATTTTTTGAACTTGTCTTCATTTGAGTTTGATGGCTTTCCTTGATTCTTTTTCCTAAAATTATTTTTCATGAACTTGACATAATTTTTTTGTTAGAAAAGCAATCTATTTTGAATCAGTTTCATCAAACTCATCATTACTTTCATCAGTAGATTTTTCAGTTTTAACATTGAATGCAATACTCTTTCCTTTTTGTTTCCTAGCACTATGATTAATCTCAAAATTTTGAAGAATACTAATTAGTTCATCAACCCTCATCAGTGTTTTTAACTTCCTTAATGGCAGAAATTTTAGGCTGAAATTTATTAGGGATAAATCTAATTATCTTGCTAACAACTTCTACATCAGTAAAAGTCTTGCCAAGCATATATGCAGAAGTGGTGATGTGACACAACTTAGAATAAAAATCAGAAATCGACTCATCTTCATGCATCATCAAATTCTTGAATTGTGAATTTAATCTAATCTATTTAGATATTTTAACTGAAGCTCTACCTTCACGTTTTACCTCAAGAATGTCCCAGGATTCTTTTGCCAATTTGCACCTTGAAATTTGTTCAAAGTTATTTAAATCCACAGTAGCAAAAATCGTATTTAGAGCCTTTGAGTTCCAGCTTGAATGCTGATATTCTTCATCAGTCCATTCCTCCTCAAGTTTAGATTCTGAATCGTCCAAAGCATTCAATCTCGTTAGTGGTGTCTATCCTTTAAGCACACTGGTCCATGCCTTGTCATCAAGAGATTTGATATACATCATCATTTCACTTTCCAATATGAATAATTGCTATCATCAAGAATAGGTAGTTATGTTCTGGATCCTCTATTTCATACAAACTCTATTCCTCTAGATCAACGTGATCTTTCTTCAATTGTATGTTAGTGAACCTGCTCGATGCTAATTGTGAGATCTGGAAGTATGAAGTAATATGTTATATAACAGTAAAATGTAAACTAAAATGGCACAGGAGGATTTTACGTGGTTCGGTTATAAAACGTACATCCACAGACAGCTTAGAGCTGCAATTTACTAAGTTATTGTTTGTACAATCTTTAGGATCGTTTATAGTGATGACTCACTCTCACACAATGACCTAATCTTTGTAAAACAAAATCCCGCCAAGATCTTAAACTCTAGTGACGCAGCCCACTCTTTGTTGCTGATAACTTAACAACATACTGTTAAGTAAATTATAACCACGATATGTGACACTAAATAACATAAATACTCAACTCGCAAGTTCTCTCAAGTGTATGCTAACTCAGACAGACTTAATCAAAATTCATACACGATCATAACCTCTCATACATGAATAAAACACTCATAAACAACATCAAAGAAGCATTTCAATTTTTTGCATTGAAGCTCTCCTCCATTTATTCTTAAAATGCCGTGACATACACTCTCGTATATAAGTTATGTAGAACAACATTATTGATGCGTTCGAAACTAGCAAGTATACTAGTCGCACAAGTAATAAAGTGATAAGTAAGATATCGTTCCCACGAGGATTGATTCTAATTGAATTTGTTATTTCCAGCAACAATAAACTAAACAGGGGGGGATTTTTGTTGAATGCTTTACTAAATGAAATAAGAATGCAAGTAAAGAATAACAAAACAGAAAGTAAATTTGAATGAAAAATCAATGGGAGAAAGCTGGTTAAGGAATCCTTCTCTACCACAAGATATGGATTTGCGAATTAATTGTAGAATTGTCATCCAATTACAGCATTGAAGTTATCAACCGTAGATAATAACAAGCTCTATTACCCCAATCTTTCCTTACTTTGTTGTTAAATAAAACAAGCTCTTTATTTAATCTCTATCCATTAAACAACCTAGAACAAGCTCTCTGAGTTTAATTCAATGGATGCATTAGATAAGAAAGATAGGTTGATCTAAGCAATAAACACACAAGCTCGGATTATTTAACTTAGGTTATATTCTCCAATTGCAATCTCTGATCACAATTTTGCTACTAATGATTAGAAATTCAAGACAATTACGGATCAAGATTTCTAGTCTAGCAATAAATCACAACCAGATTATATTCAGTTGGCCACTCAAATACAATCAGCAAGCAATCATAAGCATTAAATATGGGAAAATACAAGCAACTTCAATTAGAGAATTGGATAACAATTCCTTACACAATCAACTTACAAAAACCATATCAGGGGCTTTGAAATCACCCTCAACCAATTCAGATTCAGTTACACATGTTTAAGAACGTGGTAAATACAATACAACATTGGAGACATTCCAGAAAATGAAAGGGAAGGGAAAAACTTAGCAAATTTGATGTAATTCTCTTTGGATTGTAGTTCTTCCTCTTTCCAAGCTTCCTTTCTCCTTCAAGAACTCCAAGAGATGAAAGAATTCCAGAGCTGCAGCCTCCACCACGTTCTCCCCTCTTCAAGTTATGAAAATAAAACCCTAAAATGTGTTTAAATACTCTGCTACAGTAACGTGCTACAGTGTCCCGTATTATACATGCTACAGTGATGTGTGGAATTACATTTCTACACTTCTCACACTGTTTTGATTACAACTTTCGGTACACTGAATGGATTCATAAACCGTAAATTTCTCCAAAAAGTAGACTTCGAGAGCTTTTCAACGGTATATGATATGTCATCGGGTTCATTGTATATCAATACAATTAAATCCGAGAAGATGGTTGATTAGCAGAGGTGAAAATGAAGGGTTTTACTCCATTTTTGTGCAAGTTGCTCCAAAACTCCTACAAACCATCAAAACCACACAAAAACATAAAAATACCAAGGAATATAGCAAAGAAACATGGACGAATTGATATAAAAGTAATACATAAATAGACACCTATCAAATTCCCCCACACTTAGACTTTGCTAGTCCTCGAGCAACTAAAATGATACGAAACAAAACTAAACCGAAACAAAATCAAAGAAAAATTAAAACACACAAATGCTTCAACTTGCAAATAGGCCTCAAAGATTGTACTTAATTATAACCCAAGGAAAACTTCAAAATAATGCACTTGATCAAGAATTTTATCTCAAAGATTAGTTTCGCTTCACTTCAATTTCTCAAGTGTGTGTGTGTAGAGCCATTCTCACCTAATCACTTGTAACCCGGATGAGTTTATGCATAAAAATGAATCATATTTAATATTGAAGATGTGTGTATAAATGAACTCCATAGGCCTGCTTTTCAAGTCACTCTCCACTAATGTAGACATGCACAATACCAAGGATCAAGTAGGACTTTATTAAGCTTGTAACGTTTGGCTTGGGTGAAGGTATGATAAAGGATAATAATTTGGCTCAAATCACCCACAAACACATAAATCATTCAAGGCTATGTAGAGCTCAACCCTATAACACAACTTTATTTCAATTCACCAGGTTACTCCCCCAAACTTATTTAGAATACTCAATCTTCCTTTTTTTTTTTTTTGTAGAAAACAAAAGAAACTACACCCCCATACTTTGTTGTTTCATTCTTTTTAAGAACACTTAAGGGTATAGATCTCTTAATCTTTTTCTTTTGTTCTCTTTTTTTTCTTTTTTTTTCTTTTTTTTTATTTTTTTACTACACTTCCCCTCCCCCACACTTAAACAACACATTGTCCTCAATGTGTAAGTACGTGGACGATAAGTACAGATTGCTTTTTTTTCTTTTTTCTTTTTTTTTTTACAAACACAATAGAACTCACTTGCATTGCTCATGACACATCCCAACCTCCTCTAACTTCCCAAAACCAGAACATAGCTTAGAATTTAATTGTGAATGATCTACATGCTCATAGGTAAGGGATAAACTGTTTGGAACAAATTCATTTGAGGTTAGGAAATCTTTTAGTGAGTTAACAAAGAAAAAGGCTTACAGAGGCTCAAAGGGGTAACTAGGGATCAATTTCAATCAAGGTTGGCTATTAAGCTCAAACGGTCCAAAGATGGCCTAAATCATTTCCCCAATGTTGCACAGTCTAGGATTTCGCCTAGAGTGACCATCAAACAAGTTCTAGAATTCATTGAAATCTGAAGAAACATTTAAATTACATAAACTTTCTCTAAGTGAACAAATAACTCAGTGATAATAGCTCAGTGCTCAATGTTGCGCAAGGAATCAAAAGCAAAGCGAAAACCAATAAACATTTCAAGCACACAGATCCATGCATCATTTCTCATTTTCCAAGAGTTATTCTTAATTCAATCATTATCTTATCATCGACCTACAAAATGCAAGAAAAGAGGTACGTGGCGTTGTTACACTTGAGTCAAGATTGTATATTTCAACAATCCTTAGGACCAGTAGCCCGCAGACTTAAGGTTTCCAGCATATATACCTTTATTATGAAAGAAACACTTCAAACAACATGAAATAAACACACTACAGATTTATTTCGAGAGAATGCGTTTCAAGGGTAAAGAAACCCCATATTCTGCCATTCTCAGGTTTTTCTACAATGTTTTTTTTTTTTTAATCGAAACTGATAAAGACAAAAACACATAACAACACTAAATTACACAAAATCAAACTTACTCATAAAATAACAAAGTTCAACAAGTCAGCAAACAAAAACAAGTTAGTTAGAATGAGTCTAAAAAGTTTAGAAGTTAGCCTCCTTATTCAGCCATTATGGATTGAAGAGATCCAGAATGCGTTTCAAGAGAACTTGAACTTTTTAAGCCACCACTCTAAAAACCGAGATTCGAAAATATTACCTGGGACGAAAGATAACAGATGGAGCGTTAAATCCAGTTTACGCCTCTTATTGCCTTCTCCAAACCAATCTATCCGAGCTATTGTTGGATCAGGCGAATAGACGAATGCTTGTAATTTGTCAATTAACTCCCCTGCAGTTGAAGCTGTAACCAAGATTTGCCTCGCCGACTGTGAGATGAAGTTTTTTTCTACTGCTTGATCAAGAAAGACAACAAACCATCAAAAAAATTATTGACATTTAACAAACCAATGGGTTTCCGATGGATGTTTAGCTGTGCCCAAGAGGTGATTTGAAATATCTCCTCTAATGTACCATAACCACCGGGCAAAGCTATAAATGCATCAGAGTTAATGACCATATGTGCAATACGCTCATGCATGCTAGAGACCTGTAACTCTTCCCCGATTGTGTTGCCTACGATATCTCGTACAGCTAATGGTTTATGGATAATGCCGAGAACTTTGCTTCCTCCTAAGGATGCAGCTGTCGACACACACCCCATTAACCCAAGACTACCCACTCCATAAATCAAATGAATACCCCTCGCAGCTAATGTCCTACTAAGATCAAGAGCTGCTGTTGTAAACTCTCCATCTTTACCAAATTGCGATCCACAAAATACGTATATATTTTGGAATCCTCAAATTGGTGCTTTCTCCATTTCTAAAAGTGCTCTAAACTTGTGTAAGACAATGATGTACGTTAGGTATTATGCGATTCAAGTGCAAGACAGGTTATAAAATGACATTTGAAAATATGCAGCATGGATATATACACACGTAAAACTCTCAAATTTGACACATGGGACATAATTTCGGTGGGAGTTGCTCGATACAGATTTATCGCCCCAAGATTTGAAAAAATGAGATATGCTTTCAGCGGGGTTTGACAAAACCTACACACTTGTCTCCCATGTGAAGCATGAAAAATGGAAATATACTTTCGGTGGGGTTTGACAAAACCGCCACACTTGTCTCCCACGTGAAGTATGAAAAGTAGAGATATAATTTCGGTGGAGGTTGACATAACCTACACTCTTGTCTCCCACGTGTACTTATGCCATAGGGTAGTCATATGGTTTGTCAAAAAGAAAACTTGAAATTAAAACAAACAAAACAACAAACAACAACAACACAAAAACAATATTGATAATCATATCAAATGAAACAAAAAAAAAAAATCGACAACAACACACATTCAAATATACAAGTAGTTGTGATTGTGGCTCACATCTTCCTCTGATTTTACGTCCAGTAACGGCTGAAACGCCTTCTATGAGTCGGGGATTTGCTTCCCATCCAGTTTTCTTATAAACTGGCAAACAGGGTCGTTTTTAGTCAGATTCCCTAGACTATAACACTGCAATTCATCACGAAATTGTGTCCATAGATTAAGCAATTCACGCTGAACAAGTCCACAAGAATGTGACTCAAGAGTTAATAAAACATTATCCAGCGACTCATTACTTAGACCATTCTGAATAAATGATAGTTTATCTTCTCTATTCTTGGACACAAAACCTAATGAACGACAAGTCTGGTTACAATTCCATCTAGCACATTTATAACATACTTGTAACCTTTTTGCTCTTCGCCTCTTGGCGTAGTAGCTCTTTCCTAGACCAGGCATGTATTTTGCGAGATTAATGTCCGGCTCACCGGACAATCTCACCTTGGCTTCGATAAGCCATCGGATATCAGCAGGCACATTTAGGAGCATCAATGCCCAAAGTCTAGTCATCCGTACTTTATAAATTTTAGACACAGCATTTTGAGGAAGTGAAGGGAAATATTTACGAAGGTTAGACAGAAAGATATCGGCATCCATTGAGGAGGAGAAAAGGAAAGATATTACCAGTAATCCGTTTGAGTCTATTCTTCTCTAAGATATGCACGCTTCAAACCTTCAAGCAATGGCTTCAATTCTTGTTTCGGTGTTTCCTCAAGCTGTTGCACAAATGAGCACAAAGTACAAAATAATCAAATTAAACAAAAGAAACGAAAAGAAAAGAGCAGAAACGAAATTAAAGACACATAAAAGAGATAACAACACGATAGCAAACAAAAGTAAAAAAACAAGAAAAAACAAATAAAAACAAATAAGACAGATGTCAAAGAGAGATAAAACCTGATCAATTTGATGGCCTACGAAAGGAATCTCCTCGAGACACAAAAATGATCATTATTCCTTATTTTATTTTTCTTTTCTTTTCTTTTTATTTATTTTCAAAAACATTGGGTTGCCTCCCAATAAGCGCTTGGTTTAACGTCCTCAGCCCGACGTTGGTTCCATCATGGGAGGATCCAATCTCTGCTGTGCTTCTCTAGTGGGCTTGGATCCTTCTTCCAACAAGAAATGGTGCAGCATATGGCTGGGCCTTGGATGTTAGCAATTGTCCCCTTAATAGCTGTTTTGTGAACTCTAAATACTCGGACGCGTTTCTCTTCTTGTAGTGGTGCAAGGCCCATTTCTATTGTAACTAGCAAAGGATCTTTGTTACCCGAAAACACATGCCTCAAATAATCTGGAAGTAGCTTAAGCTCCAAGGTATTGGCTTTCATCACAGAAGGAAGAAGTTTCTCATTAGATAAAGGCAATTCAATGTACGAAACATCATACCTGTTTGTGGTTATAGCTATAGTCTCATCTAAGCATGCCATAGCTTCCTCCATTTCTTTGGACACTTGTATCAACCTTCTTGGTTCTTTGGAATTTCCTGTCCCTATGTGCTCACTCATTGCCTCGAAAATACTGAAACGGATCACTTTGCCATCAAACTCCATGGTGAAAGTGCCATAATGATCATCAATCGTGATTCCAGCAGTTTTCGAGAATGGTCTCCCTAAAAGAATCGGTGTTGGATTAGGAGATGTCTCATCCTCTATTTTAAGGACATAGAAGTCTGCTGGAAAAACCAATTGATTCACCTGCACAAGTACATCTTCCACAACTCTTTTGTGATATGCATTAAAATGATCAACAAACTGAATGGTAATACCAGTTTTCACAAAAGATCCAAGATTTAAAGAAGCATAAATAGAATATGGCATGACATTAATAGATGCTCCTAAATCTAACATAGCTCTTTCAAACTTGGTATTACCAATGCTGTATGGGGTGGTGGACGTACCTGGATCTTTGCATTTCGGAGGAATTTTTCTTTGCAATACAGCTGAAACATTTTCCCCCACACTTACATTCTCATTTCCCTTCAACTTTCTCTTGTTGGTGCATAACTCCTTGAGAAATTTTGTATAACGAGGTACTTGCTCGATAGCATCCAGAAGTGATATATTTACCTCGATTTTGTGTGAAGTTTCCAGGATTTCTCTGTTCTTGTTCCTCCTTCTTTGATTTTGCAAATCTGCTAGGAAATGGTGGAGGAGTAACATAAGAAGGAATTTGAGTTTTGAGATCTACCTTAGAAGATGATGTGTTGTTCATGGTGGAAGTGGTGTCATCTCCTTCATCAGTTTGTGATTTCTTTGTCAGGTTTTGGATACTTGCCCCAGTTTCCATTTGCTCTCCATTTCGAATTTGCTCTCCACTTCGCAAAGTTATCGCACAAGCATTCTCTCTTGGATTGATCACCGTTTGAGAAGATAATTTTTCTGAGCTTGGCCCTCGAATTTGCTCATGCTAGTAGCCAATTGTCCCATTTGATTTGCCAGGTTTTGGATACTTGCCCCAGTTTCCTGCTGGAATTGCATTGTGTTAGTGGCAAGTGCATTAACAATATCTTCGAGAGACATACCTGAGTTTTGCGAAGCTGGTTGCGGTGCTGGATGTGGCATTGGTGGTGGTTGCATTTGAAATGGTTGATGCACTCTAGGTTGATTGAAACTTTGTGGCCGATTTGGTATCATATTTGGACTGATTGGTTGATGATTCCAGTAACTGAAATTATGTTGATCTTCCCATCCAGCATTGTAAGTGCTAGAGAAAGGATCATACCATTGCCTCGTTTGTCCTGGAAATCCACCCATGGCATTGGCTTGTTCCATATATTCTTCTTGTAAAGTTGGATACATGTCGATTGGATGCTCCATCGTAGAATATATCCCACATTCATAAGATTTTTGCATATCTCCTACAGCCATGTTTTCCACAAGAGAGGTTAGCTCAAAAAGTTGTTGTTCAATGTTCGGAGTGCTTACCTCATTTACTCTCCATGGTACTTGTGGCTCAAATCCGCTACTGAATTGATAGAAGTTTACTGCCATGTTGTCTAAACACAAACAATCAAAAAAGAAAAACAAACAAAAATATGAATCAACAATGAAAACAAAATAACAAATCGATTAGAAAATCAATCCCCGGCAACGGCGCCAAAAACTTGATGCGTTCGAAACTAGCAAGTATACTAGTCGCACAAGTAATAAAGTGATAAGTAAGATATCGTTCCCACGAGGATTGATTCTAATTGAATTTGTTATTTCCAGCAACAATAAACTAAACAGGGGGGATTTTTGTTGAATGCTTTACTAAATGAAATAAGAATGCAAGTAAAGAATAACAAAACAGAAAGTAAATTTGAATGAAAAATCAATGGGAGAAAGCTGGTTAAGGGATCCTTCTCTACCACAAGATATGGATTTGCGAATTAATTGTAGAATTGTCATCTAATTACAGCATTGAAGTTATCAACCGTAGATAATAACAAGCTCTATTACCCCAATCTTTCCTTACTTTGTTGTTAAATAAAACAAGCTCTTTATTTAATCTCTATCCATTAAACAACCTAGAACAAGCTCTCTGAGTTTAATTCAATGGATGCATTATGATAAGAAAGATAGGTTGATCTAAGCAATAAACACACAAGCTCGGATTATTTAACTTAGGTTATATTCTCCAATTGTAATCTCTGATCACAATTTTGCTACTAATGATTAGAAATTCAAGACAATTACGGATCAAGATTTCTAGTCTAGCAATAAATCACAACCAGATTATATTCAGTTGGCCACTCAAATACAATCAGCAAGCAATCATAAGCATTAAATATGGGAGAATACAAGCAACTTCAATTAGAGAATTGGATAACAATTCCTTACACAATCAACTTACAAAAACCATATCAGGGGCTTTGAAATCACCCTCAACCAATTCAGATTCAGTTACACATGTTTAAGAACGTGGTAAATACAATACAACATGGAGACATTCCAGAAAATGAAAGGGAAGGGAAAAACTTAGCAAATTTGATGTAATTCTCTTTGGATTGTAGTTCTTCCTCTTTCCAAGCTTCCTTTCTCCTTCAAGAACTCCAAGAGATGAAAGAATTCCAGAGCTGCAGCCTCCACCACGTTCTCCCCTCTTCAAGTTATGAAATAAAACCCTAAAATGTGTTTAAATACTCTGCTACAGTAACGTGCTACAGTGTCCCGTATTATACATGCTACAGTGATGTGTGGAATTACATTTCTACACTTCTCACACTGTTTTGATTACAACTTTCGGTACACTGAATGGATTCATAAACCGTAAATTTCTCCAAAAAGTAGACTTCGAGAGCTTTTCAACGGTATATGATACGTCATCGGGTTCATTGTATGTCAATACAATTAAATCCGAGAAGATGGTTGATTAGCAGAAGTAAAAATGAAGGGTTTTACTCCATTTTTGTGCAAGTTGCTCCAAAACTTCTACAAACATCAAAACCACACAAAAACATAAAAATACCAAGGGATATAGCAAAGAAACATGGACGAATTGATATGAAAGTAATACATAAATAGACACCTATCAATTATACATAAGGTGATATCCGATTGTGCTATCTCTCCAAAATCCTGTGAAATATTAATCAAACTCAAATTAGGATAAAGAACAATAATTTATGAAGTGATATAAGTAATCTCCTATATAATATAGCACACATATAAATATACTCCTAACTCAACTAGGATACATCAATAATGTCCTAATTAAAAGAGATATTCAATGTGAATCAAATGCTACCTTAAATAAGCTTTTAGAAACAGTAAATTAAGAAATAATATAACACAATATTTTTATCACAAATTAGTCCAAAATTATCATGTGCATGACATGTGCAAGGATGTCACACGTTGACACCAACAGAAGGTTTAACTCTAAAGAGCCTATTTGTTTTGGCTTCTATAAGTAAAGCTTATTTAAGCAGAGCTTCTAAAAGTAGAGTTTTTATCAAAAAGTTATTAATTGTTTGATAGAATAAATATAGAAGTACTTATTATAATTAAATTATCAAAATAGGGTTTTGTTATAATAAAATAATAAAGTAAAATATTTAAAATTAAATGATGATATATTTGACACTTTAAAACTTTAAAAAAGCTCAAAAAGAGCTTTTCTCAAACGCCTCAATTTTAAGCTTCTTCCAGTAGAATTTTTTTAATCATCCAAAAGCTCTTCTCAAGTGACAGCTAAATGAAAAAAAAATTAAAAGAATTTTTGGCATTAAAAAAAAATTACTTTAACCAGTAGAGAAGTTCAACTAAACGCCCTCTAACTTAATTCATTATATCAATGCTATAAATATGATATTAATAAGCTAGAAAGAATGGTGAAATCGGACCAAAACTTACGAGTCTTTTGAAACCTAACTTAGGTATTGGAAATTTAGACTTAATAATTCTGTTCGACAGACTGATACGTAGTGCAATTTTCTGTATTTTTCCGCCGAAAACGTTCAACATCTCAGTACCGACAGGTCTATCTTCTTCTTCTTTTTAATTAATATTTCCCTATTAATTAACAATCGTTTAACTAATTAATTATTTTTCCTTTTGCATGTAACTCATGTACCATGGAATCGTACATCGATAAAACCACAAGCCTCTGGGATACTACGATGGGACGTATTGGACAATGCGGAAGCTGGCCATGTTTGGGTGCACCGACGCAGTCTTGCAGTGCAAGTGTTGAAGGAGCTTGATGCAGCCATCAAAGCTTATCCTAATGCCTTCATTAGGCTTATTGGTTTCGACAATGTTCGCCAAGTTCAGTGTATTAGCTTCATTGCATACAAGCCGTCTGGTTTCTAAATTTTTATCAATTCATCAAACAAATAATTAATAATGTCTTTAGTTGTTATTGCTTTCAAGTTTGATTATATGTTGTTTCTTTAATTTAGAGCGTTACTTGTCCTCCATAACAAAACGATGGTGCAGTTTAGAGCAACTCATGCACATATTTTTCTACTTGAGGTAATTCAAATTCAATCCTGCCATTTAGGATTTAGAACTTGGAAACTTCATATTTCTAATTTACTCATAATAGTATTAAATCAATTATGTTAAAAATTAATTGCATAAATCAAAATAAAAGGCAAACTAGTCAATTCGCTAATCTGAGCAAATTAACAAAAATTAAGTACATTGATTCCCTAATACAAACACTAAAATACTATATCACTTAACAAAGCACATGAGATAAGAATCATAAGATTTGTGGTAACTTTTGAGAAAATTAAGCAATATTATTCTTTGATTAATGCACCACCACTTAGTATTACCCTCATGCACATTTATTTTTTTGTTTAATAAATCTTGCAAATACGCTCAATGTTTCTATATATAGGAAACAACATTTAAAAAATATAAAATAAATTAAAATCTAAACTTGTAGGACACGGAGCTTGAAATATCCCATGTGCTGCATATAATTGGGGATGTAATGCAAAAGCTTAAAAGAAAAATGAAGGAAAAATATATAATGGCTAATTCGAAGAAATATTCATCCAACAATCTCTAATAGAAACGAATCATGTGCAAAGACTAAATAAATTCTTCAAGAATAAGGAGTCCTAGTGAAATGAATTTAAAAAAAAAAAAAAAATCAAACTCTGTTAAGTGTTTTCAACCCAAATACGTGCATTTATACGATTGAAGGACTCGTTTTAAGAATTGGGCAAATACTACGTACCATCTTCCTGTTTCAGGAAGGGGACGGGGCGCCGTCAAACCAATGAAAAATTATTAAATTTTTTAATATTATATTTTTATATACTGTATATCACGTCATTTTCATGTTTCGACCTCCCTACATATTATATATTACTACGTTCATATAAAGAAATAATTGCCATTAATAAACGAATCCCTATATTTTTTTGTTTTATTGTATATTAATCAATTATTTTTTTTAAGTTTAATTAAATTGAAAAATATTATTTACTATCTAAATAAGGATTTCTTATATGAATAGATTTCCTAAAGTCATAATTAATACCTACATAAGGAAAGGTCATCCACTCTTTTATCTTGCACAAAAATATAGTATAGTATAGAAACAATTATAAATAATTTTTGAGATTTGAATGTCTAATTCCTTTTTTATATTATAACTTTGATATAACTTTAATAAATTATTATATACATATTTTTCTTTTATATGTTACTAAGATAAATATATTATTATTGTCATATCGATTTTATATATAATTTAGTTTATCTACATATTACTTAAACTTAATTTATAATATGGGTCTGCCACTGGACTGCGTTCTCCCCTAAGAACAATAGCTTTACGGTGTGTCTATTTTTCTTTTTTTTTTTTTTTTTCAAAACTTAGTAAGAATATGACTAATAGCTTTAGGGTTAGTTTATTTTTGTATTTTGTCTTCTTTTATTTTTTTCTTTCAAAACTTAGTAAGAATATGTAATTGAATTTGAATTTTTTTAATTTTGAAAGTGACATACTGTTGAAATTGATTTAGAATGTGGTAAATATATTTTCTAAAAAATATTTTTTGAAAATGAAAATTTTGGCTGCTGTGTTTTTTCCTCAGCATATGGGACACAAAGTCCCAAGCAAACCATGGGATTGCTCATCCAGGAGCTGGACAAACATTTTAAAAATTGATAATAATAAAACATTTATTATATATATATATATATATTAGATAATAATATGAAAATAAATAACAAATGATATATAATAAAAATAAAATAATATAAACTACTTGATTTTAAAATAATATGAATCTATATTTGAAAAACATTATACATTAATAATTTTTAAAATATATTCTTAATATTATTAAAATCGTCAACATGTAAATTTTACATTTTTAATCATATATTATATTACAATAATATTAAATTTAATTTTTAATTTATGAAAATTAATTTTGATTATTTTATTAAAAAAATAATGTAGTAATAATCAAAATTAATTTTACTATAAAAAATAAATAATACCTGCAACATATAATATAGTAATTAATCAATAATAAATCATTTTTAAATAAACTATAACTTTTTAATATATTTTAGATACTTAATAGTTTTATCTATAATTAATCTTCATTATTGTAAAAATTGTGCAATTATAATATTATAAATGAAAAATAATATTAAATTTAAATTTTATATTTTATATTTAATAATTTTTTATGTAAAATCTATTTTTCATTTATTATTTCTATAAAAATATTGACACGCATTTAATATTTTTATTCTAAATATTAAATTATTTTTTATTTAAATTAAACTTGAAAAAAAAATTATCTAATATTTAAAAATTAATCATAGACTAATGTTGTCCATAATAATACTGCATTAAAACATAAGACGATATTATATATAATCAAATCTAATCCAATCCCAACCGTACTTCAGCTTAGTCCTTAACCCCAAAAGTATTAGCTAGAGTCTAGAATATTAGGCAGTAATAATTATCTCTATTTACTAAATCAATTTATGAACTTTGCGCATTTCAATCTCAAATGTCAAATATGAAATCAACCTATTTGCTTTAAGCAAAATATATCAATTCCTAGTGGTGTAGTGTTAGATTCAAAACTAATATTCAATCATTTAAAAAAAAAAAAGATCCTTTCCATAGTTAAAAAACGGTGATATCCAATCAACAACAAACATTTCATTCATCATATTATAAATGTGACTTGAAATTAAGAGTGCATTTGACCTTGCTATTGTACATAAATTTTTTATTTTTGCTATTAGTTAAAGCTATTTGGGTGTTTGATGAAACTCTTTGAAAATTGATTCTCTAAGAATTTGGTGCTCCAAGAATTTATTTTGTACTAGATTTCAAAAGCACGTAGAGGATAACTTTGAAAAACCAAGTTTTGAAAAAACTAAAATTTGAACAGACGAACAACCAAAATTGTACCTATAAGATAATATAAGTCTAAAAATATCGTTATATATTAAGATTTAAAATTATTTATTTAATAAATTATAAAAATAAATTTATTTAGAATTTTATTTTTCAAAATTAATTTTCTAAAAGAAATTGTCAAACTTCAGCCTCTACCAACAGCCAAATGTCAAGCACTACAGTCACCTGCCACTGTTGACATGACACGTTGGCAACACTGCCTCCTCCACTGTGTTCGCTAGTGGTTGAACTACAAGGATCCATTGACAGTTCTGTCAATGATGCTGAAAATTAGTGGAATATGATGTTTTGTTCGTTTATGAATCTAAATCCTGTTTTTTGTGCTGCACATTTTTTAATGCAATTTATATTCAATCTCAACCACATATCCTTTCCAAAATTCAAAATAATTAAGAATCAACCATATATTTCTAAATTCAATTAAAAAAGATATATTGAATTTATAAATGAACACACAAACTTCTGTTTAATTTTTGACGTCATTCATGGTCAATGGATTCGTGGTTGGCGTCTTCCATCAAGTCTCCTAGAGGTTACAATGTCACTCCACGCACCAAAGGACTGCGAGTGGCAGCTAACAGTAGCGGAAGCTTGAAAGCTCTAATACCATTTTAAAATTTGATTTTATTTTATTATTTTTATAAAAATAAATAAATATATTTAATCACTTTATTTTTATTTAATTTTATTATTAACATTTATTTATATTAATATATTAATATTATAAATTTTTATAAATTTATGTATAATTTTATATTTTCACAAAAAAAAATTAACTTTTACAAATCAAGTTTATCAGATATATATTCATAATTTTTGGGAATCACAGCAATTTTGGAAAACTATTTTACAAAATATCCTACAAATTTTTGAGATAGCGTACTTAACAGCATACTTTTTCTAGAGGACAGGACAACATAGCAACCCAAACAAACCCTAAGAATTATTTCATAATTTGTTAATTGTTTTTAACGCAACCAAAAATAAATTCCCGAATACGTCATCGGTTATTCCTATATATAATTACTTGTTCCGAAATGGCAATATTATCCCTAAAGTTTGTATTAAATACAGCTCTATCCTTGGCTTTCAAGCATAGACAATCACGTTCTTCAACCTTGTCCATAAAATATGAAAATGTTTAAAATATTCGATATACCATTTTTTTAAATTAAACAAGCTACTTTTGAAAAATTATATCAATTTTTCTAGAAATTGTAAAATTATGAAATTTTATAATTCAATGAAATACATGTATACTAATAATCATGTAAATAATCATTATGTTTAGACAACCTAGGTTATGGAAATAATTTGAAATATAGACTAAACCGAAATCATAAAATTTTTAAGGTGATTTTCAACTGAAAATGATATTAACATTTTACTATTACATCACATGTGTGTCTAAATGAATTCTATAAATTTTTAAAACTTTTGATCAATTATTAATATGTTAAAAATGAGAGAAATGAGTTAAAAAATGTGCGTATGTATGTATGTACGTGCTCATTTAAGATTTAAAGATATTACTGTATACTTCTTAAATTGTATCTAAGGTAAACCTGAGTGATTATATTGTTATTTCCCTTTTATTTTCTCCTATCAAGATATTGTATGACTAAAGTATAAAATCTTATAAGTTTTGAAATTGATTACACCAAATTATTGAAAATTTCTTTTACCTAAGATAATATCACAACAAATTTCCATACTTAAAATATTGATTCAATATTAATTTAAATTTAACAAATAATTAATTTGATAATATTACAAGTGGAAATATTAAATAAATAAATGAATCAATGTAGAAGGTTTTTGAAAAATAACAAATCCTTCCATATTTTAGAAGCTATAAACAAGTTCTTTTATAAATACCAAATGGACTCGTAATTCTTAGATGCAACTGAATACTTGACAAATTAGTATTTTCGGACAAGCATTTTATATCATTTATTAACTTGACATCTTTTAGACATTTGTCTATTATCATTCAGCAATCATCTGACACTATTAACACTATTAAGTTGTCTAACAAACTAATTCCAAAACGATATCATACTCGATCAGATAGTCAAAAATAAAATAAAATTGGATTACTTCGCCACTTTTCAAAACAGTCCCAAAAGGCTTTTCCAAGATATGCAGCTTCTTTAGACTTTCTAAGTTTTAAAAGCAAAAGTAGGTCTCCAAAAATAGACCAATTTTCTACTTCTGGGATTCTTTGTAAACCTTGATTTTTTTTTAATTTTTAAAAAACTTTTTTTTTAAACAGGTTAAGGAGTAATTTTAAACATCTTGGATTAGATTGTTATTGCTGCAGGGAAAAATATTACAGCAATAAATAAGTAGTGGCCCCAGATCCTTTGCAACCAATGATGTGCGCACTCAAGCAGGTTCGATGACAATCACATAACAAGACAGAAGGACTCCAATGCCTCACTGCCACACACTGGAGTCCAAAGCGTAAGAGCTTACGCAGAGCTTAGTCAGCAGCACCTGTCAAGTTTCAGCCACTAACAACAAGCCATGATTCAACTTCAACATTCGTCTGTATGTAAGACTGACTTGTCACTTTTTCAAGCCTTGTACACCTCTTTATTCTACCTAAATAAAACAACTTGAAATAAAATACAAACAAACACACCAAAACACCTTCACAGGGTGATCGACTAATTAGATTGGACCTGACCTTACCCATCAACCCAAACCTAAACTGTCGTTTACTTTTTGGTATCACTTCGGAACGAAGTATAATAACCCTATAATCATCTATTATGTTGTTTTGTCATGGATATACTATTATAATCTTAAGTTTTTTTTTTTTTAAAAATGAAAAATAGCCACTATGAGATACATTTTTAATTTTAAACCAAACTTTATTATTATTATTATTACCTAGTCAAATTCAATACTAAATGTTAAATTTATCATCAATTTCTAAAAGATGCATTTATTTTTATATTTTGATTTTTCTTTTTCAAAATTCAATAAGAATATGTGATTAATTTTTTTTGAATTTTGAAAATAATAAAAAATAATATTGATTTAAAATGTATTGATGAATAATTGTTTTTTAAAAAATACTTTCTAAAAATGAAAACAAACAAATCCAAAAATAGAAAAACCTTGGGGTGGTACATCACATAAGGCTCAACAAGCTTTTATAAGTCTCGCCCCGGTTAACAACTATTAGACACTTGTCTTGTCTACCAGTTCTTGACAGACAAATGTTTAGCAAGATATTGAACCCTCAAATTAATTTATTTAACAACTTGATATACTTTGCTTTGCAACATGATGATTGGTTAGCTGATAAAAGTTTAAACAATTAAATAAAATTTGCTAATTCTTAAAATGACCTAAAAAGTTGACTACACTTTACACTGTCCTAATTTTTTATTTAAGAGAGATTGACACAGTTTTAACTATTAAATTAGTGTATTAATCCGTGTTACAGTTTTCGTTAAGGATTTGAAACTTACATATTTTTTATTTAATTCACAGAAAATTTTAACCAATAACTTAACGTAATACAAAAGATTTGAGAGATCTATAAAAGATGCCTATTTGTAACGACTGAGTCGACAACTTTGTACAACGCGTTAACTCTATCCCACAGGCCTCGCATAATATTATAACAGATAGTTTAGCAATACCATGTGGCTTTAAGTAAGACAAAAAAGTGTTGGTGTGCCAATATGAAACATTGATTTACACTTAGATTTGTTCAATCTCTAAGAAGAGCTTGACTTGCGCTGGTGGCGATGATAAATGCTTGGACTTTGGTAGTAGGCAATCAACATCAAGTGGCTTGATTAGGAGAAGAATGGCAAGAGTACATTAAAACAAAAAAAAAAAAAGTAAGGCATAAAATGACATTTAACATCATCAAAAGGATTCATTCATCTCTCATTTTCCTCCAAATTACAATTACAAAGGGGAGGATTAGAGTGACAAACAGGGACTAGACATTACAAACGCTCCATGAAACCTCCCACCATCACAAGTCTCGACTCAACCTTTCTCTATATACAAAAACCTGACAAAGGGAAACTAGGTCTTTTGCTTCTCTTTCCCTTTTATTCTTGAAAATTAACATCTCATAACACCTTCATACATGCACATATAATGAGAAGATCAACACATCAAAGAAAAAACAGAGAAAAACAAACAAAAATAAACTCAAACAATGACACCAGCCCATTCAACTTGTATATACAACAAATAGAGTATAAAGCTACTACCACTTAGCTCCTCCTCTCACCTCCTCCTTCTTCTCCCTTTCCTCATATCAAAATTTTCTACAAAATGCCATTTCTCATCTGGGTTTTGTTCATCATATTTGACGCTTTCATGGGGCTTAAGCGACAGCAGAGATGCTGCAATTGCGGCGATCTCTACTGAGACAATCAAACCCTTCAATTCTCACTGCAGCCGGTTTGTGGCCAAGCTTCATCCTCACACAACCTCCTCCCATCCGCGATGATGGAGACGGCTGTGCTGGTGATGGCAGCGTGGCCTTCTCATTCCCAAACTGTGCATCCTGGATTAGAGGATTTGAAGCTCTACTTGGTGGTGATCCACTGAAAAATGGAGGCGACAAAGCCACCTGAGTATTACCAGATCTTTCCATACCATAACCTCCCTGTAACCATAAACAATTTACATCAAGTTTACTATTAGGTTTCCCATAGAGATTATACATAAATCAGAACCAATCAATCTATACAAGCCCATTAAAATTGTCTAAAAACCACTTGAAAGAGATGTAATTTGTTATCAAACCCCAAAAGCTACGCATAAAAAAAATATAATAAACTAAAATTGATTGGTCTCCATCAGCCTAACAATTTAAAATAAAAAGTAATTAATACTAAAGGAAGCAAGAAATATGAAAGAGATTGATGAACCTTAGTAAGAATAATATCAAGAAGTTCAGTCCCTGCTTTTGAATCTCCAATCTCAGTTTGGTGACTGAAAATATAAATAAAACAAAATAAAAATGAGAAAAGCACTTTTGAAATGGGGAAATTTAGGAAATAGAAGAAAAACAAAAACAATAACATACTTTGCAGGCCATCTTAAAGGTCTGATGGGATCATTGATGGATGGATTTAAGAGACCTAATCTACGAGGTTTAGGGCAAACCACCGAATCCAACCTCGTCTCCTCCTCATAGACTCCTCCCATGGCGTTCCTCTGTTGATAAGCACAGCGGTTCATTCTTCTCTTCAACCGGTCAAAGATCGGAACACCAACACCTGAAAAAGCCAACCCAACAAAATTATATTATGTTTTTGTTCTTATAAATAAGATAAGACAAACTTTTTCTTTTAAAAAAAAAAAATCTAAATAGAGAGAATTCAAATCAAAAGTGTTCTGCTTAAAACAAAGAAAACCCAGAAACAAAAACCAACTAAAAAAGGGATTTGTTAGTCAGCTTTGTTCTTTTCTCAAGGTTTCTCTGGAAACACGCAGAAACATCATATACCATAAGCCTTCTTCTGGGTTAAAAACTAAACATTAGAACACCGTCTGGGATCACACTAGAGGTCAAAATTTTCTTCTTTAAAACATAGATGACCCAGAAAAGAAAAATTCAATTCAATTAAATTAAATAAAAAGAAGGCAAGATTATTACCAGACAAAAGTGAAGATTTTGTTTTGCTTGAAAACAGAGAAAACCCAGAAAGGAAAAAGCTTTGAACTAAAGATTTTCAGATCTAACCCACAAAATTTTTATGCTTTAAAAAAAATGAAAAAGAAAAAGGCACAGAGAGAGAGAGAGAGAGAGAGAGAGAGAGAGAGACTTGACCTGAACTGAGCTGGCTCCAAAGAGGAGGGAGGGTTTGAAGGAGGAAAAATAGAGAGAATTCAGAAGAAATCTAAGAGAAAGGAGAGCGTTTTGTGGTAAGAGAGATGGAAGAGAAGAGGAGGAGAAGAAGCTGTTGATAAGAGAAAGGGATGGCTTTAACACAGTCAAATCAAATCGTAACTCTACTTGTATACGCTTCTGTTTCATCTGTTTTACCTGCGACCGCCGTTCTCCACCGTTCGATAAGTCAAAATGTTGACTCTCAACGCCCAAAAAAAAGCGCGTGTCTGTTTACATCACTTTTATTTGCTGTTCTGGAGATAACATTTTATCCACATGATACACGCACGCCCGCTCGCTTGTGCGCGTGTGCTTGTGCGTGTGTTCTCTTTTTATTTTTATTTTTCTAAAATTTTAACTTATAAATTTTGAAGGTTATGTACGGGCCTCATGTTTTGTTCCTGGCTGGCCACTGTTGCCTGTTGGCCCCTATTTGATAAGAAAAATTTTGGTCAGTACAACAAAGTACCACTTTTATTTTTTTTATTGCTTGCAATTAAACTAATAATAAATATATTTTTAAGAAATATATATCATGCTCTCCTAATTTTTCTATGGTAGAGACAAATAAATCGCAAGATGTCAATTTGCCAAAAAAATGTTACATATGTTTTTAGTAGTGTATCAATTTTTTAATATTATGTCTAGGTTAAAAAATAAAGTCAACTCGATAATTGGATAACATTATATAATTTTTACTCAAAGATATTGAATATGTCTTTGCTAAGATATAGCGTTATCAAATGATGATAGATATTTGTTAGATAAACTAATAGAACATAATAATCAAAAAAAAAATTTACCATTCAGAATATTTTAATTTTATAATATTATTATTTTAAAAAATGGTCGAAATTTGACAATTTTTTACATTCTCTCAAAAAAAAAAAAAGAAATATAATTCAATGAAAAATGCATATGTGATCCCTTTGTTTAATAAAACTTGTTTTTTATATTTTTCTATAAAATTATTAGTTTTGACATTTAATAACATATGCTTTATTAGCTTTTGTTGATTAAGAATATAAATGAGTAATGTATATTTTTATATTTCAGATACAATAAGGCTATCAACTTATAGAGATTAAGAGGGATAAACGGTTACAAGTTGTTGTTAAAATCAAAATAAAATTGTCTAAAATGCTAAATAGGTAGATTTCTAAAGTAATTACAAGAATGATTTTATTAACTAAACAATCATTATATTTTAAAATAATAAGCGTTAGTTTATTAACGTTAAACTTCAATTAGTAACAAAGATGGTGAATCGTTAGTTGAAGTTTATACATACCATATATTAATAAATATTATTCATCAATTCTGAAGTTTAGGCTAATCATAGGTAAATACATGTATCTAGAAGATATAACTTCTCATATAGAAAAAGTTTATGATAAATTTTAGTAGAGGGGTAATTTAAACGGATAGAGAGGAGAAGTAAGCTTTATTGCTTCATTCTTGTGCATTTGTTCTTAAATGCATGGCTTATACTTATAGCCATCACCACTTGATTTTTTAAAATTACAAGATTGCCTATTGAAGTAATAACTACTCAAATGCTCATGTTTTCAAGAACGTTTCAATTGCCGATTTTGTTCTTCTAAAACTAATGAATTAATGACTTAGAGATCTTTTGTGAAATGCATCAATGGAAAGTGTAGCCGTATTTATGACAACGCTCCTTTTTGTATTTCTACTTCTTTCAAATAACTATATTTAACTTTACTAAAGAAAAATTAAGTGGATAAAAACTTTGAAAAAGAAATACAATATATTAAGTGTAAAGCGGTGTTGGATGTACTTAAACTGCTTCGTTAAAAACTTTATCAGGAAAACTTAGTGGAACAAAACTTGGTTGAAGGAAAAAAGAGTATGACGCATATTTTTTCCAGAATATGCTCCCCTTCATGGTAACAATTGGCTAGATGCAATTAATATCTTGCTAAGTTGTCTCATATCGATGTCATATACCAACTTTTCAAATTTTTGATACAGCTAACGCTTTAATAAACATATCCGCTAAATTGTAACTAGATTGTCTCTCTTTGATATCGATTATTCATTTTTCTTAAAGTTTATGAGTATAGAAGAACTTTGGAGAAATATGTTTGGTTCAATCACCTTTAATCTAATCTAAGCAATGCAAGCAAAATTGCTAGATAAATAATTGTAGAAGTATCAACAATTACCAGAAGTCCTAGAAACTTCAAATATGGTGAATGATAGATCTTAATCATACAAATTCTTGACTAGCTTCATATAATGTAAGAATCTCATAGTAATTTGAAGACATAGCCACCAAAGTTTATTTTGTAAAACTTGACTGGTTTTATATAATGCAAGAATCTCAAAGATGTTCTCCGGTGCATATGCTCTTTAGGACCATTTCAATTGCCAATTTTGTCCTTCCAAAACTAATGAATTAATGATGTGGACATCCTGGAGAACTTTGTGTGAAATACATCAATGTTAAGCGCGGGAAGCCATATTTATCACAACATTAATTAAATTTTAGAATCTTTCTTGCTTTTTGAAAATTCTCACCAGTATAACAATTCTATGTTTTAGTGATTTTGAGAAAATTATTATTAAAATTCCATTACAGAAGAGAAGACAAAAATTATGCTTATATGATCTTGAAGATAGTCTATTTCTGCTATTATATCTAATTTATCTTCATTTGATAATCTATACCAGTTTGGTTTGAGAAATCTTGCTATGTTTCTTTTTTCAATCTTATGTCTTTTAAGACGTTCTCTTATACCGTGTTGCAAGGTTGGAATTCTAATTCTATTTCTATTCATGGCTCTGATACCATTGGGAAAACAAGATCAAAATATATATGCAAAATATGTAAATAAAGGAAGATAATTATTGAGAAAATAACTTACTTGTGTTGCCAGAAAATCAGATGATTGATACTGAAAGCAAAAATAAAATTACAGATTAGAGAAAGAGATGAATAAAACTTCAATTTTATTAAAATTTTTTGAAATACAGCAACAGAACAAGAGAAAGGACTTAGCTGGTTTATGCAGCCGATGCCCTCTTTTTACATACAAGAGTGCTTATGTAGATTTGAGACACGAACTTAAAACCATTACAATTCCACTGCAATTATTACTTACTATTTACCTTTTGACTAAATATAATACATGTAAAACATAACAATGACTACTTTTGACAATAGTTTCCAACTCATGCTATTTTTTATGAGTTTAAGTGTACGTGGAAGCTTGAATATGATGCTTGATTTACTTTTCCACCAAACTTCTAGAAGGTTTGGATAAGATTGCTTGACTTTATCCTTTTATAGATCAAAAGAGTCTTAAGAAAGTGGCCCACCAAATGGATCTTCATCTAGATTTTCTGGAGTATTTTCTGATGAGCTGTCTGAAATTTGTTGAATAATTGTTGCCATTAACTGTTTAAGTTGTTAACCTTTTAACTTCCTCTTTTTAGAACTTTTTGATGATGTTGACTTGTTTTGAACTTGGGCTTCTATCTTGGATGGAGTATTGGGCTTGATTGATATTTCTTTCGGCTTAGCTTGTGATTGAATAGGCTTTTTCCCGGACTTGAGCTAGTTTTGAATACTTTGGGTTGAACATCTTGAAATATCATACTTGTCCCACCACTTAATTCTAAATTCTCTGACTAGTGATAAATAACAGTTTGAATAATAGGGTTCAATAGTATATGACCAGGATAAAATCCAAGGAATTTGGAAATCTATATGAAAGCTAATTTGTTGAACATAAGGTTGGTTTGGGGTAGAATGTTTTTTGTAATAAGGGAACAATAATTGATTAATTTGTTCTCGGTAAATTGCAGGATTGGGTCCTAAATAGTACCACCATTCTAAGAACCAAGAGGGATAAAACTTTGGACATTTGTTATCAAAATGAATAAACCACGAATGATCAAAAGTTCTAAGATAAAACATATTGAATGAAGCTTTTTGATAATCTACATAATTTTAACCATTTGGTTCATAAGGAATTGAAAAGAAAACATTGGTCCAAATTGATTGGGTACCAAATTCTCTAGGGGTTTTGACTTTCTTAATTTTACAAGTTGAGTAGCATATTTGGTCAGGATTTTTGGGGTCTTTGTGATGGACTAATTCTACACTATCAGTATCAACTAAGATTAATTCATAAAATTGGCGATTTTTCTATGGATTATCAGTAATATATTGGCAATCTGGAAGAAATAATCTTTGAGTAAGGGATTTAATTCAGCTAAGGAGACTGACTTGGTATATTGAGTAACTTGAAGATGTTAACGTTGACTTTTTGTTACGTAATTGGACTTTTGAGTTGATGAACCTATCTGGGTAGATGACCAAGTAGCTAATTGAGTATTGGGTTGGGTAGATGACCCAGATACAGCTTGGGAAAATGACAGAGGAGGATATTCAGCTAAAGCTGAATAAGTATTTGCAATGAGGACTTAGCCCACTCTTGCAACTTGAATAGATTGATTTGTTTTAGTCAAGACATAGTCACTGGCCTTCATAATCTTTTTGTCTGACATTTTGACTATTCTCACCAAGTGTTTCACTCTTTGATCTTGTCCGGTAAAAATTCTCTTGTTAAGAAATCTGGAATAGAATTATTTTCTCCTTTGATGAATTCAATTTCAAAATCAAATACGGATAAAATTGCTTGCCATCTTGCAAAAATTTGTTTAGAAACTAGATTTTTAACATCTTTTTGTAAAACTTCTTTTGCAGATTTGCAATCAATGCGAAGTAAAAACGTTTTATTGAATAAATCATCTTGAAATTTAGTAATGCATAAAACAATTGATAAAATTTCTTTTTTAATAGTTGAATAATACTTTTGTGGTCCAAGCCATAATCCTGAATGATACCTAACTAATTCTTCCTTCCTTGACTCTGGTAATCTTTGTTTAAGAATACCTCAATATCCTATTTCAGAGGCGTCAGTTTCTACTATCATAAAAGCATCAGGATGAAGAATCCCTAAACAAGGAAGTGTTTTGACTTTTTCTTTTAGAATTTTAATTATTTTAGTATGTTCATCTGTCCATGGTAAAGGGTTCTTTGTAAGTCTTTGATATAAAGGTTTGCATAATTTTCTAAGATTTTGAAAGAAATTTGAAACATAATTTAAAGATCCTAAGAATCTTTATAATTGATTTTTATCATTTATTTCATCAGAAAATTTATCAGCAAATTTTATTGATCTTTGAACAGGTTTTATTGTTCCTTGATATATGTCATAACCTAAAAGCCTTATTTTTGTTTGAAATAATTTCATTTTGGAAGCAGAAATTACTAAACCATTCTTCTTTACTATATAAAATAATGTTTCTAAATGCTCGAAATGTTGTTCTACAGCTTTAAAAAAGACTAATATGTCATCAATATAAACAATAATAAATGTTATATAAAGATTGAATATATAATTCATGATATGTTGAAATTCAGATGAAGAATTTTTTAAATCAAATGGCATTACGTTCCATTCATAATGACCAAATTACACTGTAAAGGCTGTTTTATCTCTATCTTGTTCCGCTATTTGAACTTGCCAAAATCCATTATTCATATCAAATTTTGAAAATAATATTGCATTATAAAGTCTTTTAACTAAATCTCTTTTGTTAGGAATAGGATACCTAATCCATTGTAATATTTTGTTTAAAGGTTTGTAATTGATTACTAATCTTGTAACTCCTCTTTCTATTTCAGGTTTTCTATTAACATAAAATGCTGCACAACTCTAAGATGATTTTGATTCTCTTATTAATTTTTTATTTAATAAATCTTTTATTTCTTCTTGACAATGTTGTGATAATTCCTGATTCATTTGTCTATGTCTAGCTTTTGTTGGAATTTGTTTTTCATTAAATTCTTTAATATATGGTAAAGTAACTATATGTTTCTTTCTATCCCAAAATTTATTAAGCAAATCTGAACATACTTCTTTTTTAAATTTGTTTTCTATTTCTTCTATGTTATTTTTAATATTAGGCTTTTCTAATTGTTCTTCTATTCTCTTATATTTAATTTCTTTTTGAAGATAATTAATATGATTTTTTTATTAATTATTAAATTTATTTGTTTAGTTATTGTATTTTGTTGTAATTGATGAATTTCTCTAGTATCTATTGATGATAAAAATTTAAAACTTATTTTTGTTCCCATAATTTCTGTATGAATTCCTTGACTATCAACTTTAAATGGATATATTTGTGTTAGGAATGGAGTACCTAAAATGATATTTTGGCTAAGATTTTTTACTAATATAAATGTTATTTTAAAACAATATCCTTGATTACATATTTTGACTTTTGATAATTTATAATTACTTTCTAAATTCATTCCATTTGCACCTCGTCAACATCTTCAAGTTACTCAATATACCAAGTCAGTCTCCTTAGCTGAATTAAAATCCCTTACTCAAAATTATTTCTTCTAGATTGCCAATATATTACTGATAATCCACAGAAAAATCGCCAATTTTACGAATTAATCTTAGTTGATACTGATAGTGTAGAAATGTTGACGTTGACTTTTTATTACGTAATTGGACTTTTGAGTGGATGAACCTATCTGGGTAGATGACCCAATAGCTAATTGAGTATTGGGTTGGGTAGATGACCCAGATACATGCACAGCTCTCACTGCTACCCTTCTCTATCCTTAGAATTTTCTCTTGTTCTGCTGCTGTATTTAAAAAAATTTCAATAAAATAAAAGTTTTATTCATCTCTTTCTCTAATCTGTAATTTTATTTTTGCTTTCAGTATCAATCATTTGTTTTTCTGGCAACAAAAGTAAGTTATTTTCTCAATAATTATCTTCCTTCATTTGCATATTTTGCATATGTATTTTGATCTTGTTTTCCAAATGGTATCAGAGCCATGAATAGAAGTAGAATTGGAATTCCAACCTTGCAACACGGTATAAGAGAACATCTTAAAATACATAAGATTGAAAAAAGAAACATAGAAAGATTTCTCAAACAAAACTGGTATAGATTATCAAATGAAGATAAATTAGATATAATAGCAGAAATAGACTATCTTCAAGATCATATTTATGACTTAGAAATAGAATATTGGATGCTTAATAATAGAGGTAGAATTTAGAGAAAATTCTAAATTTAGATTTCATTTAAGAATTATTAGTAACGTAGAATTTTAGTAAACAAAATTCTAAGGATTGAAAAGGGTAGTAGTGAGAGTTGTGCATACGTTGGCAAGCCAGGTATTCCCAGTAGCGAGGAGTGAAAAGCGTAAAATCGTTGGTAAGCCTGGGTGTTCCCGTAGCCATCCTGTCCTAAGAAGATTGTCTACTAGAATTTGAAATTACTAATAATTTGAAAATGGCGTCTACAGTTAGAAAATATCTAAATTCTAAATCTAGAAACAGGTCCAAAGTAATTAGTTCAAGAGAAATAATTACAAAAATTACTAAATTAAACAAAGTTTAAACAAAAATATGTTACCCAATATTCCACCAAATAGTATTTATGAAATAGGAATATTTGACTTTAAAACTGCTTATTCAATAAAAGAACACGAAGAAACTTTAACTCTACAAAATGAATTTGAAGAAATACGATTCCTTAGTCAATTAGCAATAGAAAATTACAAACAAAAAGGATTTAATTATATACATTTTGGACCAATACAAATAGCTATTAAACCATTATCAAAAATTGGAATAGATTCCCCAGTATTAATGTTATTAAGAGATAAAACATTACTAAAATTTCAAGATTCCTTATTAGGAGTAGTACAATCAAACCTCTGTAATGATGCTATTTATTTTAATTGTGTCCCAAACTTTCAAGTTAGCCTATATGATCCAATAATATTAGATACATTAGTTTTAAATATTCATTTATCAGAATCAATTTTTACACAAAATAGACATGGATATCTATTACTTTATAGAATATATTTTAAATAAACTAGTTCAGAGTTTAATCCAAGATGTAAATTACAAGATACTAGAGGAGAGACTACAATATTAACAGTAGAAACAGAAGAAAATACTCCAATATCAACTTATACTCTAAAACTACTAAAATGGAATGAAATCACTATACCGGAAGTATGGATAATAGATAACCCATTACCACCTAAAAATATAGCTAAAAAAGAAATAGTACAAATTACTCAAAATCCAGAAGGAAAAATATTATTAAGATTTAATCCCTTAAGAATAGGAGAAACTTCATCAAGTTATTCTGATATAAAATCTGCTAGGAGTTCATTTTCATTACCAAAATAAAATAGTGTTAATATTAGGAGCACACAAGCAAGTGAAATAAATAATAATTCCAATTATTCAGTAAATTATATAACACCTGTAGCAGAACCAGTTAATCAATCACTACCAATATCACCTACATAATCAGATTTTCAAACTGTTAACAATATTCAATAAGAAGACTTTGAAATAAATAAAGAATATTTAAAAAATGATTTTTTACAAGAAAAGAATAATTTTAAAAGAAAATGGTATTTTTGTACATTTACTAAAGAACAGATTGAAGAGACAAGGGAAGAATAGTACAATGAAATGAAAAGATTAAAAATTAATATTCCTTTCTTTATATGGTTTAATACGCATGCATCAAAACATAATATCAAATTACCTTATGAAAGTCAACAAGTCAATATTTAAACAAATGAATTTAAAAAATGAGAAACTACACAACATGGAATAATTCAAGCTATACACCCACCTTTAGAACGAATTAAAATTAAAACAAATGAAACAGAGATATTAGCAATCCCATTTAAAAAAAGATCTAATAAACCAGACAATGAAACTGCAACTTTAGGAGATATTAAAAAAGTTTATGAACAAAATAATTTTCATAATCAATTATTACATACTGTATCTAAACAAGTAACAAGAATAGAAGATCAAATAGATAATATTAAATTAAAACAACCTGTAACATTTCCTCAAGATATATCCCCTCCATTATTTAAAACAATTCAACCAAATAATTCACTAGTAAAACTTCCTAAAGTAGATTTTATTGATCAAATTAATCAAAAACTTAAAATATTACCAAGTACCTCTAATAATATTAATACCATAGATCAAAATCAACAAACTGATAATCAATCAATTACAACTTCTGAAGATATTGATGAAATTAATAAAATAACTAAAAAAAATAAATGAAAACAAGCCCCTACAAGAACATATTATCCAAGACCAACTCCACCAGATTTAATGTTTGAAGAAAGAAAACAATTTATTTCTAATAAATATTCAGGAGATTCAATTTATGAATGGAATATAGATTGAAAATCAGAATATGAAATAATGAATAATTTACAAGAAATGAGTATGACATCTACTGCTTATAAAGCCTATAAAACAACTGATCATGAAACCACTAAGATGTTAGTAGCAGGTTTTACAGGGTCATTAAAATATTGGTGGGATAATTGTATAAGATTTAATAATCAACAAATTATACTAAATCATGTAGAGAAAACTCAAGTAGAAGATGAAGATGGATTCGTAATTATTCAAGAAACTCAAAATGCTGTAAAAGTATTAATATATACAATTTCAATGCATTTTATATGAAATCCTAAAGAAGAATTAGCTAGTTCAAAAATAATCTTAACAAATATTAGATGTCCAACTTTAGGAGATTTTAGATGGTGTAAGGATGTATTTTTAACAAATATATTCAAGAGACATGATAGCAATGCTTCTTTCTGGAAAGAGAGATTTATTGCGGGATTACCAAAATTCTTTTCTGAAAAAATAATCAATAAATTAATAGAGATAACATGAGGAAATTCAATTCCTTGGGATAATATAACATATGGACAATTATTTGCTTTTATTAAAAAAGAAGGTTTAACAATATGTTAAGAACAAAAAGAAAAAAGAAAAATAGAAAGTTTTGGTAAAACTATGGGTTCATTTTGTGAACAATATGGTTATGAAAATCTTAAACCACCATCATATTCAAAGAAATATAAGAAAAAATCAAAGAAATTTTATAAAAATCAATTTGATAATCAATATTACAAGAAAACTAAGAAAAAATATAAACCTAAGAAAAATTATGCAAAGAAACAATTAGTATGTTGGAATTGTAGACAACCAAGACATACGACAAAACAATGTAAAAAGAAAAACAAAGTTAATGAACTTTTAAATGATCAAGATGAATTAAAAAATAAAATTAATAAATTATTATTTAGTGAACAATCTACTCAAGAATCTAGTACTAGTAATAGTGAAAAAGATATTCAAGATACTGATACTACTTCAAATAGTAATGAATCTTTGAGTTGTACAGAAGGAATATGTAAATGTAAACAAATTAATGTAATCAGTAAAAATACTAATAAACAATTTTTACTAGATATTATTGATCAAATTGAAGATCCTAATATAAAAAGAGAATATTTAATGAAATTGAACGAAATTTTAGAACAAGAAAGTAAAATTAAAACTCCAAATACATTTAGTTTAAATAAAATATGGGATAAATACCCGTCACAAACTTTATTTAAACAAGTTACTACAGGAGAATTACAACAAGAAATTAGAAATTTAAAAGAACAAATAAAAGAAATTCAAAAAGAAATTCAAAATCAACAATTAGAACAACTCCAAACTCAAACAAGATTAACTATACTTGAATCTAAAAATAAAAATGATCCAGGTTCTAGTTCAAGGATAGAAGAAGATTATGTACAAATAGTAGACAAAATTAATTATCAAAAATGGTATATAGGGATATTATTACATATAGATAATTTTTTACAAATAGAAGCAATTGCTTTAGTGGATTCACGAGCTAACCAAAGTTGCATTAGAGAAGGCCTTATTCCAACAAAATATTATGAGAAAACTTCTGAAAAATTAAGAAGTGCAAATGGAATGAATTTAGAAATTAATTATAAATTATCAAAAGTCAAAATATGTAATCAAGGATATTGTTTTAAAAAAACATTTATATTAGTAAAAAATCTTAGCCAAAATATCATTTTAGGTACTCCATTCCTAACACAAATATATCCATTTAAGGTTGATAGTCAAGGAATTCATACAGAAATTATGGGAATAAAAATAAGTTTTAAATTTTTTATCATCAATAGATATTAGAGAAATTCATCAATTGCAACAAAATACAATAACTAAACAAATAAATTTAATAATTAATAAACAAAATCATATTAATTATCTTCAAAAAGAAATTAAATATAAGAGAATAGAAGAACAATTAAAAAGCCTAATATTAAAAATGACATAGAAGAAATAGAAAACAAATTTAAAAAAGAAGTATGTTCAGATTTGCCTAATCAATTTTGGGATAGAAAGAAACATATAGTTACTTTAACATATATTAAAGAATTTAATGAAAAACAAATTCCAACAAAAGCTAGACATATACAAATGAATCAGGAATTATTACAACATTGTCAAGAAGAAATAAAAGATTTATTAAATAAAAAATTAATAAGAGAATCAAAATCGCCTTGGAGTTGTGCAGTATTTTATGTTAATAAAAAACCTGAAATAGAAAGAGGAGTTCCAAGATTAATCAATTACAAACCTTTAAACAAAGTATTACAATGGATTAAGTATCATATTCCTAACAAAAGAGATTAGTTAAAAGACTTTATGATGCAATATTATTTTCAAAATTTGATATGAGAAGTGGATTTTGGCAAGTTCAAATAGCGGAATAAGATAGATATAAAATAGCCTTTACAGTGCCATTTGGTCATTATGAATGGAATGTAATGCCATTTGGTTTAAAAAATGCTTCATCTGAATTTCAACATATAATGAATGATATATTCAATCCTTATACAACATTTATTATTGTTTATATTGATGACATATTAGTCTTTTCTGAAGCTACAGAACAACATTTCAAGCATTTAAAAACATTATTTTATATAGTAAAGAAGAATGGTTTAGTAATTTCTGCTTCCAAAATGAAATTATTTCAAACAAAAATAAGGTTTTTAGGTTATGACATATATCAAGGAATAATAAAACCTATTCAAAGATCAATAGAATTTGCTGATAAATTTCCAGATGAAATTAAGGATAAAAATCAATTACAAAGATTCTTAGGATCTTTAAATTATGTTTTAGATTTCTTTCCAAATCTTGGAAAATTATGCAAACCTTTATATCAAAGACTTACAAAGAACACTTTAACATGGACAGATGAACATACTAAAATAATTAAAATTCTAAAAGAAAAGGTCAAAACACTTCCTTGTTTAGGGATTCCCCATCCTGATGCTTTTATGATAGTAGAAACTAACGCCTCTGAAATAGGATAGTATTCTTAAACAAAGATTACAAGAGTCAAGTAAGGAAGAATTAGTTAGGTATCATTCAGGATTATGGCTTGGACCATAAAAGAATTATTCAACTATTAAAAAAGAAATTTTATCAATTGTTTTATACATTACTAAATTTCAAGATGATTTATTCAATAAAACGTTTTTACTTCGCATTGATTGCAAATCTGCAAAAGAAGTTTTACAAAAAGATGTTAAAAATCTAGTTTCTAAACAAATTTTTGCAAGATGGCAAGCAATTTTATCCGTATTTGATTTTGAAATTGAATTCATCAAAGGAGAAAATAATTCTATTCCAGATTTCTTAACAAGAGAATTTTTATAGGACAAGATCAAAGAGTGAAACACTTGGTGAGAATAGTCAAAATGTCAGACAAAAAGATTATGAAGGCCAGTGACTATGTCTTGGCTAAAACAAATCAATCTATTCAAGTTGCAGGAGTGGGCCAAATCCCCATTGCAATTACTTATTTAGCTTTAGCTGAATATCCTCCTCTGTAATTTTCCCAAGCTGTATCTGGGTCATCTACCCAACCCAATACTCAATTAGCTACTGGGTCATCTACCCAGATAGGTTCATCCACTCAAAGTCCAATTACGTAAGAAAAAGTCAACGTCAACATCTTCAAGTTACTCAATATACCAAGTCAGTCTCCTTAGCTGAATTAAAATCCCTTACTCAAAGATTATTTCTTCTAGATTGCCAATATATTACTGATAATCCACAGAAAAATCGTCAATTTTATGAATTAATCTTAGTTGATACTGATGGTGTAGAATTAGACCATCACAAAGACCCCAAAAATCCTGACCAAATATCCTACTCAACTTGTAAAATTAAGAAAGTCAAAACCCCTAGAGAATTTGGTACCCAATCAATTTGGACCAATATTTTCTTTTCATTTCCTTATGAACCAAATGGTTACAATTATGTAGATTATCAAAAAGCTTAGTTCAGTATGTTTTATCTTAGAACTTTTTATCATTCATGGTGTATTCATTTTGATAACAGATGTCAAAAGTTTTATCCATCTTGGTTCTTAGAACGGTGGTACTATTTAGGACCCAATCCTGCAATTTACCCAAAACAAATTAATCAATTATATCGTTCCCTTATTACAAAAAACATTCTACCCCAGACCAACCTTATGTTCAACAAATTAGCTTTCATATAGATTTCCAAATTCCTTGGATTTTATCCTGGTCATATACTATTGAACCCTATTATTCAAACTATTACTTATTACTAGTCAGGGAATTTAGAAGCCCAAGTTAAAGACAAGTCAATATCATCAAAAAGTTTCAAAAAGAAGAAGTCAAAAAGTGAATAGCTTAAACAGTTAATGGCAACAATTATTCAACAAATTTCAGACAGCTCATCAGAAAGTGCTCCAGAAAATCCAGATCAAGATCCATTTGGTGGGCCACTCTCTCAAGACCATTTTGATCTATAAAAGGATAAAGTCAAGCAATCTTATCCAAACCTTCTAGAACTTCGGTGGAAAAGTAAATCAAGCATCATATTCAAGCCTCCATGTACACTTAAACTTATCAAAAATAGCATGAGTTGGAAACTATTGTCAAAAGTAGTTATTATTATGTTTTACATGTATTGTATTTAGTCAAAAGGTAAATAGTAAGTAACAATGGCTATGGAATTGTAATGGTTTTAAGTCCGTGTCTCAAATCTATATAAGCTCTCTTGTATGTAAAAAGAGGGCATCAGCTGCATAAACCAGCTAAGTCCTTTCTCTTGTTCTGTTGCTGTATTTCAAAAAATTTCAATAAAATTAAAGTTTTATTCATGTCTTTCTCTAATCTGTAATTTTATTTTTGCTTTCAATATCAATCATTTGATTTTCTGGCAACACAAGTAAGTTATTTTCTCAATAATTATCTTCCTTCATTTGCATAATTTGCATATGTATTTTGATCCTGTTTTCCAAATGGTATCAGAGCCATGAATAGAAATAGAATTAGAATTCCAACCTTGCAACATGGTATAAGAGAACATCTTAAGAGACATAAGATTGAAAAAAGAAACATAGAAAGATTTCTCAAACAAAACTGGTATAGATTATCAAATGAAGATAAATTAGATATAATAGCAGAAATAGACTATCTTCAAGATCATATTTATGACTTAGAAATAGAATATTGGATGCTTAATAATAGAGGTAGAATTTAGAGAAAATTCTAAATTTAGATTTCATTTAAGAATTGTTAGTAACGTAGAATTTTAGTAAACAAAATTCTAATGATAGGGAGGGGTTGCAGTGAGAGTTGTACATACGTTGGAAAGCCAGGTGTTCCCGGTAGCTAGGAGTGAAAACCGTAAAACCGTTGGTAAGCCTAGGTGTTCCCGTAGCCATCCTGTCTTAAAAAGATTGTCTACCAGAATTTGAAATTACTAATAATTTGAAAATGGCGTCTATAGTTAGAAAATATCTAAATTCTAAATCTAGAAACAGGTCCAAAGTAATTAGTTCAAGAGAAATAATTACAAAAATTACTAATATTAAACAAAGTTTAAATAAAAATACGTTACCTAATATTCCACCAAATAGTATTTATGAAATAGGAACATTTGACTTTAAGGCTGGTTATTCAATAAAAGAACACGAAGAAACTTTAACTCTACAAAATGAATTTGAAGAAATACGATTACTTAGTCAATTAGCAATAGAAAATTACAAACAAAAAGGATTGAATTATATACATTTCGGACTAATACAAATAGCTATTAAGCCATTATCAAAAATTGGAATAAATTCCCCAGTATTAATGTTATTAAGAGATAAAACATTACTAAAATTTCAAGATTCCTTATTAGGAGTAGTACAATCAAACCTCTGTAATTGTGCTATTTATTTTAATTGTGCCCCAACCTTTCAAGTTAGCCTACATGATCCAACAATAGTAGATAGATTAGTTTTAAATATTCATTAACGAGAATCAATTTTTACACAAAACAGACATGGATATTTATTACTTTATAGAATATATTTTAAACAAACTAGTTCAGAGTTTAATCCAAGATGTAAATTACAAGATACTAGAGGAAAAACTACAATATTAACAGTAGAAACAGAAGAAAATACTCCAACATCAACTTATACTCCAAAATTACTAAAATGGAATGAAATCACTATACCGGAAGTATGGATAATAGATAACCCATTACCATCTAGAAATATAGCTCAAAAAGAAATAGCACAAATTACTCAAAATCCAGAAGGAAAAATATTATTAAGATTTAATTCCTTAAGAATAGGAGAAACTTCATCAAGTTATTTTGATATAAAATCTGCTAGGAGTTCATTTTCATCACCAAAATCAAATAGTTTTAATATTAGGAGTACACAAGCAAGTGAAATAAATAATAATTCCAATTATTCAGTAAATTATACAACACCTGTAGCAGAACCAGTTAATCAATCACCACCAATGTCACCTACATAATCAGATTTTCAAATTGTTAATACTATTCAACAAGAAGACTTTGAAATAAATAAAGAATATTTAAAAAATGATTTTTTACAAGAAGAGAATAATTTTAAAAGAAAATGGTATTTTAGTACATTTACTAAAGGACAGTTTGAAGAAATAAGGGAAGAATGGTACAATGAAATGAAAAGATTAAAAATTAATATTCCTCTCTTTATATGGTTTAATACGTATGCATCAAAACATAATATTAAATTACCTTATGAAAGTCAACAAGTCAATGTTCAAACAAATGAATTTAAAAAATGGGAAGCTACACAACATGGAATAATTCAAGCTATACACCCACCTTTAGAATAAATTAAAATTAAAACAAATGAAACAGAGATATTAGCAGCCTCATTTAAAAAAGGATCTAATAAACCAGACAATGAAACTGCAACTTTAGGAGATATTAAAAAAGTTTATGAACAAAATAATTTTCATAATCAATTATTACATACTGTAATTAAACAAGTAACAAGAATAGAAGATCAAATAGATAATATTAAATCAAAACAACCTGTAATATTTCCTCAAGATATATCTCCTCCATTATTTAAAACAGTTCAACCAAATAATTCACTAGTAAAACTTCCTAAAGTAGATTTAATTGATCAAATTAATCAAAAACTTAAAATATTACCAAGTACCTCTAGTAATATTAATACCATAGATCAAAATCAACAAAGTGATAATCAATCAATTACAACATCTGAAGATTTTGATGAAATAAATAAAATAACTAAAAAGAATAAATAGAAACAAGCCCCTACAAGAATATATTATCCAAGACCAACTCCACCAGATTTAATGTATGAAGAAAGAAAACAATTTATTTCTAATAAATATTCAGGAGATTAAATTTATGAATGGAATATAGATGGAAAATCAGAATATGAAATAATGAATACTTTACAAAAAATGGGTATGGCATCTACTGCTTATAAAGCCTATAAAACAACTGATCATGAAACCGCTAAGATGTTAGTAGCAGGTTTTACAGGGTCATTAAAATATTGGTAAGATAATTGTATAGGATTTAATAATCAACAAATTATACTAAATCATGTAGAGAAAACTCAAGTAGAAGATGAAGATGGCTTCGTAACTATTCAAGAAACTCAAAATGCTGAAGAAGTATTAATATATATAATTTCAATGCATTTTATAAGAAATCCTAAAGATAATTATAGGTAAATACATGTATCTAGAAGATATAACTTCTCATGTAGAAAAAGTTTATGATAAATTTTAGTAGAGGGGTAATTTAAACGGAGAGAGAGGAGAAGTAAGCTTTATTGCTTCATTCTTGTGCATTTGTTCTTAAATGCATGGCTTATACTTATAGCCATCACCACTTGATTTTTTAAAATTACAAGACTGCCTATTGAAGTAATAACTACTCAAATGCTCATGTTTTCAAGAACAATTCAATTGCCGATTTTGTTCTTCTAAAACTAATGAATTAATGACTTTGAGATCTTTTGTGAAATGCATCAATGGAAAGTGTAGCCATATTTATCACAACGCTCCTTTTTGTATTTCTACTTCTTTCAGATAACTATATTTAACTTTACTAAAGAAAAATTAAGTGGATAAAAACTTTGAAAAAGAAATACAATATATTAAGTGTAAAGCGGTGTTGGATGTACTTAAACTGCTTCGTTAAAAACTTTTTTAGGAAAACTTAGTGGAACAAAACTTGGTTGAAGGAAAAAAGAGTATGAGGCATATTTTTTCCAAAATATGCTCCCCTTCATGGTAACAATTGGCTAGATGCAATTAATATCTTGCTAAGTTGTCTCATATCGATGTCATATACCAACTTTTCAAATTTTTGATACAGCTAACGCTTTAATAAGCATATCCGCTAAATTGTAACTAGATTTTATCTCTTTGATATCGATTATTCATTTTTCCTAAAGTTTATGAGTATAGAAGAACTTTGGAGAAATATGTTTGGTTCAATCACCTTTAATCTAATCTAAGCAATGCAAGCAAAATTGTTAGATAAATAATTGCCGAAGTATCAACAATTACCAGAAGTCCTAGAAACTTAAAATATGGTGAATGATAGATCTTAATCATATACATTCTTGACTGGCTTCATATAATGTAAGAATCTCATAGTAATTTGAAGACATAGCCACCAAAGTTTATTTTGTGAAACTTGACTAGTTTTATATAATGCAAGAATCTCAAAGATGTTCTCCGGTGCATATGCTCTTTAGGACCATTTCAATTGCCAATTTTGACCTTTCAAAACTAATGAATTAATGATGTGGACATCCTGGAGAACTTTGTGTGAAATACGTCAATGTTAAGTGCGGAAGGCCATATTTATCACAACATTAATTAAATTTTAGAATCTTTCTTGCTTTTTGAAAATTCTCACCAGTATAATAATTCTATGTTTTAGTGATTTTGAAAAAATTATTATTAAAATTCCATTCACAGAAGAGAAGAAAAAAATTATGCTTAGTACAATGTTGAAATTTGTACCTTCTGAGTTGCGTATGTAATTTAAATTAAATCTAAACAAGGACTTTCAAGGTCTTCAGGGGTGAACATCCAATCATTGGTCAACTACGCTCCTTGATAACTTCAACTTGTAGATGCATGCAACGTTGAATTGAAATGAGCTACATCCACAAGAGCTTGAATTCCTTCTCTTGTCTTATTATTATTTTTCTAGACTTAAAATGTTCCTTGTCAAATTTTGTTTGCATTATTTTATGCTTTTCTTTTCTTGAATTGCTTTGATAGATACGTCTAAAAAGTAAATATTTCTATCACAATATATTCGTCCAATTAAACTTAATTTCTTTATACATATTATATATTATCATGATTATTTCTGTATATCACAAGCAATATTATACTTCTATTAATTTTTAATAAAAAGTAATTTAGGGGTCTATTGCATGTCATAGTTAAGTGGAGCTTAAAACGTAGAAGAACTTGTGAAAATAAAATTTTTGTTTAAATGTTATGGATTGTTTAGTTTAAAAAAATCATATAAGTGCTTTATAACAAAAAAAGAAAAAGAAAATGTTTTGAAAGGAAAAAAATTTAAAATTATGACGCACTAACTATGGATAAGTTGACATTTCAAAATTGTAGAAGTTTTGTTTTATGTCTAGTAAGACAGATTTTGAATTATCCTAACAAATGTGAAAGATATGTTTTAATCATTATATATAAACACTTGTCAAATTGTAACTAAAGGATAAAAAAATTTTGAAAAGAATTTTCAACATTAAAAAATCCTTTTAATCCATATATAAACCGCAACAAAGGTAAACTAATACTAGTATTTTTCTTCAATTTATTATTAACTTTTTTTTTTAATTTCCTATGTGAAACATGAAAATTAAGGAGAATTATTTATTTATTTATTTTACTTTTCACTTGGGAACAAAACAATGTTTAAGAATGTTTTGGAAACATAGTTTAAGTTCTCAAGAAGACAAGAATCCTATCTAGGCCTCGCAAATTTCTACCTAACCTGTTAACAAGAAACGAATCCATTTAATAAAAGGGAATGTCTAATGTTATTAAATTAGATCATCAATAGGTCAATACGATAAAACACTTATCATAGTGGACCATGTCTAGGTTTAATCTATAGAACCCATTTTGCACGTTTAACCCATTAAAAATAAAAATATTTTAATAAATTTATATATTATGTTAAAAAGTATTGTTAATTCTAAAGAATTAGTATTGATTGACTCATTATTTTAAATTACTTTTTAATCAAAAGTAGGAAGGTTATGAATATTTTGAAATCTCATAAAATATTTTACAATTACTTATTTATTAGAAAAAATATATTTAATTTTATAAAACAAGTTGTAGATAGACCTTAGCAAGTGCTATTAAACAAATTCTTCTAATTATATTTTGATATTAAATTATATTATGAAGTTTTAATAGATTTTAAATATTTATCTTTGTATAAATTTCTATTTATTAAATACATTTTCTAGAAATTATAAACATCTAAGTTATACAAATAAATAGATTTGTTGATTGATAAGCAAAAAAAAAAAATAAACTTGTTATTTATCTTATCTTTTATGTTTAGAATATAAGCTTTCAAATTGTATGATATATTAGTACTTAATTAAAAAAGAAACAAATAATCGGATTAAACGGTCAATTTCAGCTAAACTAGTTGGATTTGACTTTTAAAATTTAACACAATAAACTAATTAGTCGGATTTGAATTAGTAAAATTTAATATAACACAAATATAAAACGATAAGAATTCACTCTAACATGACTTGTTACTAGATCTAATCATATCATAACACATTGATATTAGTATTACCATCCATCATTTTAGTTTCCTACTGATTTATTAATGAAATTTGGGGTCCCATTTTCCCCTCCAATATAATTTTAGAAACGAAGAATTATTGGCGATGATTTGTATTCAAAATGATCCACAAACGAAACAGTAATTGAATAGTATAAGAATTCATAAACATGAGATATGCTCATGGTACGTAAATAAAATAAAGTAATATTTTAAAAATATTAAGTTACTTCCGAATATGTAATGGAATAAAATAATGTGTTTTCTGTTAAAATAAAATTATATAAAAATGAAAAAGATGTTTACATATGGAAAATATATATAATAAAAATATACGTCAAAGATTCGGTATGAGAGATGGTCAGATAGGATACAAAAGTCCCATGTGAAAAAGCCAAAAGCAAAGCAAAGCAAAAGGAGCGTCTCCTCTCCCGTCTCCATCTTTATTTATTCCATTCCACTCCAAATTTCATTTTCCATGTGGGGACACTCGAATCAAATGTGGACCCCATAGCTCCCCCTATTTCTATTTCTTTTCTGATTCCTCCACGTCACATGCCACGCCACTTCTCTGTTATTTTAAGTATCCAGTGCAATAGATTTTTATTTTAATATCATTAATAATATCAGCTATACTAAAATAAATAAAAATATTTTTTTAAAGCTAAAAACAAAATAATTGTGAAAAAAATGCGTCAAAACTATGCAAATTCTTGAAAAATTGGACTACACGCGCCATGTCTAACAGATAGATAATTGATGGACCAATAAGTGTTGAATATTAAAATCAATAGATCCACTGATATGTATTAATCTGTTAGAAATGTACCAACATGTTGAACGATAGTATTCTATTTATCGAATGTGATCATCACATCTAAATTTTTTTTGTATCTATTCTATTTTTTAAATATACATATTTTTTAATTGAAATGAGATGTGTAATCACTCCTTAAAATTATTTATATAAAATATTGGATTATTTACAACCATCTTTTTTTGTTTACACATCCTTCTTTATTGTTAAAAATTTTATTACCATAATTCCATAAAACAAATTTACTTAATGAAATAAGCAAATTTATTAATACCTATTAATAATTTTTAAAATAAATTTAGTCTAGAGACGAGTAGAAGATCTTATTATTCTTTTTATTTGATTATGGATTTATGTTTCATCACAAGATGGAATCCTTTTCTCGAAGTATCAACGGACATGTTCAAGTTGTCCTAGGCTTGTCTATAATCTAAGGTTTGAAATACTTCTTCACCACTTCAAACATGCTTACTGTAGGAATGGCAAACCAACCCGGTTGGGGCTGGGGACTCGAAAAACTCAGTCATCCGGGGTCGAGGAATTATTGGCCGAGGTCAGGGTAGAAATAGTCTACCCGGTCGGGGCCGGAGACCCGAGATTGAATCCGAGGTGCGTAAATAAATTAAAAAATTATATCAATTTAATCCATCAAATTTGTATTCTTAAATATAACCTCTTAAACGATATCTTCTATTGTCTATAATTCACTTGCCATTTGCTTCAACCTACAAATACAAGCCGTTATAGTTAAATATGATGCAAAAAGGTAAAAAAATAAAGCTAAAACAAGCAACTTGCCAAAACGCTCGACAAAACTCGACGAGCTCGATAGCGCTTGACACGACTCGACATGTAAGTATCGAGTGTCGAATTCATCATCCGACACTCGATGTCTTCGAAAATATACTGATATCGAGTGTCGATTTTGAACGACGTGACATGTAAGTGTTGAGTGTCGGATTCATCATCCGACACTCGATGTCTTCGAAAATAGACTGATATCGAGTGTCGGTTATGAATTCGACATATAAGTGTCGAGTATCGGATGATCGTGTCGAGCTCTATCGAGCGCGTGGAGTTTTGTCGAGCGTTTTGGCAGGTTGCTTATTTTAGCTTTGTTTTTTTTGCAACCCGGCTTTTAATCCCGGGTTATTGGAAAACCCGGACCTGAAAAAAATTTCGGAGAATTTTTCGGGACTGGGGTTTGCAATTGATGGCCAGGGCTGGGGTCGGTGGTCACCGGCCTCGGATTTTGCCATCCCTAGCTTAAAGGAGATGGCAAAGCTTGACGAAATCCCAATTGAAAATTCAAATTCAGCTCCTTTGTCAATTAAACCTTCCTTTTCTATAAATTAATAAAAATATTATATAGATTCATAAGTTCACAGGAATACATAGTTTTGGTAGACCTATCCAATTTCATTAATTTTGCATAAATACACATTTTTTTAAATTAAATTTTGCGGGATATTGGAGATCAGTAACCACGCGTTAGAGAGAGAGAGTGGAAATGGAAGCGGGCAATTGTTTCTGACTTGGGAGAGTTCGTATAAAGCTACTGCCTGTTGTCGGGTCGTGTAACGACAGACAAATCATTTACGTATATTTAGTGCTGTTGTCTTTTTTCCTTCTCCCCACACGCCACCATATGCGGATCTTGTTGCATGCTTGCTTTTGTCCTCAGGACGTCATAAACTAAATACTAGTATCATACATTACATAATAATTTTTTCTATCAACTCATTTTTTTTTTAATAAGTTGATCTAGTTAAATAAGACCTAGAATAAATAAGATGAATGATGAGACAAGATTTAAGGGCTTAGCCCCATTTGCATAACAAATGTTACCAACAGTTTTTTTGTGCTTTACATGTATTTACGAAAACTTTGATTAATTAATATAATAATATATAAGTGGATTATTAACTCAACTATCTATAATCAAAGTTGAAAAAAAGAAAAAACATATTACCGAGGGGTTTTGAAAATTAATAAATATTTTTAAAAAATTTAGATATTATGACCAATTTGAAATCAATATGACTAAAAATCCGTTATTTACACTTGTTATACTACACTTGATGCACTTTTAAAATTCAAGTCACTTTACTTTAGCTTACATAATCAACAATTCAATCAACGTAGATTCTTTTGAGCGAAAAATCATAATTCAGAATATATATGTTCATGGATTAAAGATGAATCATGCATATATTTGACTTAACTTCAGAGAAATTATAAAATTAGGTGGAGAAGACAAAAACTCAATGGTTGACGAGTTGTTGAGTTCATCAATTCAATTCACCAACTCTAATTAGATTGACAAGTTGTCAATTAGATAATTAAATACTTAATGTTAAGCTGATATATACTAGCTTAAGCTTTTTGAAAAGTGATAAACTTAACATGATATTAAAGTTGTCACGACCCAACAATTGTATCTCTCGTGTCATTTAAAATATTAATTAAAAATAAGTTCTTTAATCCACATGTAAGCGTTGAGACATATGAGACTTAGATTCATATATACAAGCTTAAGTTTTTTAAAAAGATTATTTCTATTCAACCCCCATTTTTCATCTCATTATTTCCTCGGTTTTTATTTAGTAAGGATGTAATTGTAAGCTTAAAAAGCTTTTAAAGCATTTTTTTATTACAATCAATTTTTAATTTTAAATATTTATGTAATAACCTTATTTAAATGATCATTTGATTTTAATGGTGTTTCCTTTTTTTTTAAAATTTAACCTTTAATTAAATTATTATTTATTTTTAACGGTGTTTGAATTTTTTTCAATTTTTTTGTATATGGTTGCATTTCTTAATTTTGTAAAATAATACAAATGTTAGTACAAAAAATTTGTTAATGATTTTAACATCAATAAAATGTTTCCCATATTATTCGATTATCTACTTTCATCCTAGCAAAATAATCAATAAATAAACATATATATATATATATATGTTTTTTAATTTGGTGGTTGAAAGAGGTAGAGTAAGAAAGAAAAATAAATAGTTTGGTGTCAATTAGATTTACGGATGAGATTATTTGACTAGTTGAAATTTTGAGAGAAAGAAGATAGATAGCTTTTAATTAATTTGAGAGAAAAAAATGTAGAAATTGAAAATAGAGAAGTTCCCATGGAGGGAAGATGAAGTTGGTGTTGTTAGAGGGAAAACATGATGAAGATTAGGGATATATTAGGAGAAAATCATAGTTTTTGTTAAGTCTACTCACTTAAATCTTATTTACTTCATTTTTATTACAACTTTACTTTCGTTTAATTTTAAGATGGTGATTAATAAGATTGAAAATGGGGGTTGTCGAGCTCATCAATTTAATTCATTAACTCAAATTAGATTGATAAATTGTCTATTAGAGAATTAAATACTTAATGTTAAGTCTACATCTACAAGCTTAAGTTTTTTGAAAGGTGACAAACTTAACATGGTATCAGAGCTCATGATCTAATAGTCGTAGTTCAAATCTCCCCCTTGTCATTAAAAAATATTAATTAAAAAAGAGTTGTTTATGCCACTTATAAGACCTATTGAAACATGTGAGGCTTAATCCCATATCTGCAAACTTAAGTTTTTAGAAAAGTGATAAACTTAACATTGTCAATTTGATAAGCTTAATGCCACATGATGCCAAAGGGACTAGTCATCAAGTGGAGTAATGCTACTCTTACAAACTACTTATACAAACTCACCCATACAAACTGATGTGGCATAATGTGATTTGATAAATAAATGCAGTGATTTGGTAAATATATATTAATAATAAATGACATTAATTAACATGGGTGATGTGGCGATCATATAGAGATGCCATATTAGTTTGTATGTGTGAGTTTGTATAAATAGTTTATATGAGTAGTATTACTCTATCTCAAGTGATATAACCTGTTATTTCGTTTGACTAGTGAGCTCCTCTGCTTCATGGCTCAATAGCCTATTTTCGCCATCGAGCCGTGGAGTTGAAGGGCTTGCCAGCTTGTCATCTTAACCTCTAGCCATTAAGTTTCGTAATGCTTCATTCACATTAAAAAAAAAAATAATCCTCCAATTAAAACACACTTTCAACAATCCAAATACCTACTCTTAATTAATACTAAAAAATTATTAAATAATGATCAAACACATGAATTTTGAATTATAGAAGGCATATATAAACCTAAATGTCTTACTTTTTCTTTCCTTAATAATAATTCATTTTCATGGGCTCTACTGAACCGACAAGCTTGAATGGGATTATAGAGGAATTTTCATTCATATTTTTGGATTGCGTTATAATTAGTATTTTTGTCTAAGCTTAAACTAAAGAGGAATCACTAATATTTTTGTTTTAGGTTTTGATCACTTTAACTCTTGCTTGGTAGGGATGATAATGGGGAGGGGTGGTGACACGACCCACCCCTAGCTACACGGGTAAATCGTGCCTAAAACTGTTCACTAAGAGAACGGTCTTTAATTAACTATTTTTTTCACACATTTTGCTCTGTCGCTTTGATAAAACTATTCAAAAAAATTATTTCTAGTTCAGGTCTTTTATGTAAAATGCTAAAAAAATCCTCTGAAAATCTTAATGAAAAACTGGCAGAGTTTCCCCTATAATTTGAAGAAAACCCCCTGAAAAAACACACATTTATACACTTTTAAACTATTCCTCATCCTAACTTCTTTTGGGACTTTCGTCCTTATCAACCACAACATACTAAAAGATAAATAAGTCATATTCAACATACTTAATATTTAAAAGCATATACAATACATAAAAAAAATGAAATACTTTCAATGCATGAAAAATTATTATACATCGTGTGGCCTTCCCTAGCATCAGAGGCAGTTTAGCACCAAACCTGTAGCACCTGGTTGAGAAAAAGAATAGGAAAAGAGTGAGCCAAAGGCTCAGTGAGTGGACAAATTTTATTACATAAAATATTACTTTTCTTTATTTCATACAACTCATTTCTTGAATAAAGCTTTGTGTTCTAAAATCTCATTTTTTCTTAAAACAAAATACAATGTATAATTACTTTTAAAAGGAAACCAGTATATTCTTCTTTCCAAAATAACGTACAAACGACTATTTCTTCTCAACTTTCTTTGTAAACTTCATTCTTATAATACAACTATAAAAATTTATTAACCCTCTATAAAGAAAATACTTTATATAATTTTTCAACTTACTTACCTAAATAACTTAATATTCTTAAACTATATAAGCAAATCAGTTGCGTACCTTTACTTTGAACCACCCTTATTTAGTCTCGTATACACTGCAAAAATATATCACTATATCTCTTTCTTTTCTAAAAAAAATTGTATAAACAGATGCCAAAAGAAATAAAATAACATAGAACTTTTAAATAACATTCCTCTCATCATATACTCAATCACTTGCTAAATTTATTCTAATCATAAATTGCATGATTATGACTATCTCATAATAAAATTATATAATACATTTCTGATTAGAATATCTCATCTCATATTTATACTTAAGAAAAATTTTATCGTACTTGTCAAAATATCATCAAATCTCTCATAGAATTTTGAAAACTAATAACTTTTGATTAAAAATCTTCAAATCCAATTACTTGATTCTATATTCTTTAAAAACAATGAAAAGAATGCATATTTTCTCAATCTTATAAAATAAAACTCATGATTATATGCTAAAATCATCGCTTCAGTTATGTAATATACAAAATATAATTTTCTTAAAAAAAATCTTCTTTCAAAAGAAACTTTGTGAATCTTGCTTCTTACTCAAACTAAATCATATAAATATATTCAAAATTCTTTTCATTATACTAAACAAGTACCCTTGAAACTGTCTGATCCTGCCTGGCGAGATCTAACATCGCACAGGCAGAGCTATCTGTACCTGGCGAGATCTACATCATGCAGGCAGAGCTATATGTACCTGGCGAGATCTAACATCGCACAGGCCTGCTATCTGAATCTCCTCATACCTGGTGAGATCTACATCACGCAGGCAGAGCCATCTGTACCTGGCGAGATCTAACATCGCACAGGCCTACTATCTGGCCATACGCATGCGTAGAACTGCCCCCAAAGGGCTAAAGCGCCCAGATCACACGGCCCAAAGCCTCTATGTGTGTCTGAACGGGCCTCAAAGACCTCTATCTTTCTATCTAAAATCTGTTGTCTCACTGTCTAAGTGAGCTGGGTACTAGCTTAGTATAATATAATTAAACTTTCTTCTTTTTGCTAAAACTGATTTCTTTTTAAAATTTGCTTCATATGCCAAATCATTGCTTCTCAAACAGATTTATCAAAATCTGTAAAACTTATGTAAGCTGAAACCCATAACATCCGAATCCTTGAAAATCCATAATAAATATTTCAAAGAGTAATTGCAAATACTTTAAGAAATCTTCGAAATCAAATTACTACATAAAAATGTGATCATAATTGTTTTGCTTTTATACTTTCTATAAAATGATAGAATATGCATCTATAATAATATAGAAAACAATTCTTGTATATATAATATGAATCTTTCTTTAAAAGTGCTATATCTTTACTCAAAACTAATTTTGAAACTAAAATTTATGTCTACAACTATTTTGATACTAGCTTTAAAACATCTCAATGATTGAAAACAAACATAACAAATGGATCTATTTACCATCGAGAAATACAAAAGAAACTAACTTGAATTCTTCTAAATTCACTAAAATTCTCAGAAATTCTATAAAATGCTAAATAAACATAGCTAAGTAAATACTAAAACATATATCAAATTATTCAGGAAAATAAATCTCATACTCTTACTAAAACTTTCTAAAATATCTATAAAATAAAATACTTTTCATCTTAATATAAACTATATTTTATATTTTTATCTCAAAATGCCATACTTTTCATATAACATTCTATACAACATCCTTTTCAAAATCTCATACTTTCCGTATAACATTCTATATAACATCATTTTCACATAATTATACTTCAAAATTTAACTAATTTCCAAAAATTTCAATTTAGAATTTCAAAGATTTCCAAATTCTTAAATATCATACTTCAACTAAAATCTTTTTGACTATCATAAAATTTCTAAAATTCTGTATTCAGGTCCCTGCAAATTTGAATAGTTTTCTAAATTTGCAAATCAACCCCTACTGTTGGGCAGTTTTAGAATTTGACATTATCACCCCTACAGAATTAAATTCTAAATTTTCAAAACTTTTTCTTACTAATTTGCTATTATTTTAAATATAAAATTACTCATCTTTTTGTAAATCTAAACATCATTTCTTCCACATGTGTATTTATTTAAAGAAAATATCTAAATACTTCAATTTTTCTCTACAAATTCATTTAATTATAATTATCTCTTTTTCAATAATAAAAAAAAAAACTTTTTACTTTCTATTAATATATAACATACATTCATTCTACATCTTTCACTTTAAATTTATTTATTTTTTTCTATTGTACTCAAACTCTTCAAGACTACACTTACTATATATATTCAAAAACTAATCTATTAGCACTAACCATAACTATCTCTCTTATTCACACTTAATAATTTACACGTATTTATTTCCAAATACATACATCATCATTATCTGTCCTAAAAACATTTAATATAACTCAATCAATCAAACTAATAACTTAAATCATATGAAAAAAAAACTTAAATTTAATACTCTTCAATATAATATGAAATTCTCAAAATATAGTCCACTCACTAAATTTAAGCTCCTTTATGGATGAATAATGTTATAAGAATTATTTAATGGCCGGAAAGCATAACCGAAAAAGTCCCCGGAAAGTCGTCGCCGGCGAGTGAATAGTGACCGAATTTCATTTCTCTCCAATTCGCAAAATTCGTATATCAACATGTAACAAAATTGGTATGGTTAGAAAGAGCATGAAACAAGCTTTAATTTAATGTAAAGATTTACCGGTAACTCACCGAATTTTAGTCGGAAAACGCATAGGAAGCCGTCGGCTTCCATGCTTCGATCCGCAAAAACGGTGAATGACCCAAGGACAATACATATATGGATGGAAAGAGGACATTACAAGCTTCAAAATGACATAATGTGGGGTCAGAGACTCGCCAAAAATTGGCCGGAATCGGCGGTCAAAGGTGGCGATGAACAGTAGCCGCCTTCCCCCTCCTCTCTCCCTCCCGATTTCTCCTCCCCCTCTCTTATTATTATTATTATTTATTATTTATTATTTATTATTATTAAAAAAATGGGCTGGGTTGGGCCTTCATTAAGCCCAATGGCCCAGGGGTATTTCAGGTAGGCCATTGAAGTGGAGCGGCCTTCCCAATCTCCATTCCATTGTATAATTTAACCCATGTTCTCCATGGTTTTAGGGCAAGATGAGGACGGGGAATCTCCATCTGAGGAATGCTTTCCCCAATCCTATCCTATTCTCTATACCAAAATATTTTATATAATGAAATTGAGGGTTTAACACAAAACATAATGTTTTATTTTTAGATAATAATATAATTATATATTGTTCCAATAATTAATATATTACATATCAAATAAATATAATATTCATGTTATATATATATATATTATTTGTCTAATAGTATATTATATGAAAATGAAGATGATATTATATTTTTCTATATTTTATATATAATGGCGAGACGTGAGGTAGGTATAGGGTGGAGAGTAGTAAACCTGTCCTTTACCATTCCAATGCTAGGATTAAATTCTTATCAACTCTTGCTGCATCCGCATGAAAAATACCCCCACCCCAATAGAGGCAAGTCCTTATGGATCTCTAATCCCACATTATATTTTACCATCTCTACTACTTGGATATGACATCTAAATTTTTGATGAAGTTCTTATTATTTTTTAAAAGCCCCATTATAATTTGGTTATGCTTGGATTTTTCCATTAAAATTTTTGAATATGTGCCAAAACAAACACTAGACAACGAATAAAAGTGTTGCTAGTATTTATCATTATTGAGTTGATAGGATAGGATTTTCTTTGAATATATATAATATGACTATTGAATTAATTTGTGATTAAAAAAGAAAAAAACTTAATTATGACAGTTTTTTTTCTTAGAAAAGAAATTTTAATTTTGTTTAATAGAATTATAGAAGAATCAATCAAAAGTAACGAAAGGGCAGAGATTTTGAAATACAAGTTAGATAAGAAATATTATTAAATTTTCCAATATATTTATAATTAATGTTATGAAAATATATCATGTATTTTTTGAAGTCAACCCTTGTTATAGATCTGGCATTATTCTAAGAGTCAAAATTAGATATTTTTAGAAATTAATTAAATTGAATAAATTCAGAATCAGTTTATGTAGAAAACTTACTATTCAGAATTTATATAAAGAGATCACTTATGGTAGTAACTAAACAGGAAAATAAATTCTTAAGTGTACAAGATTGTGACGCGTAAGATGAAGAGGAAAGTTTAAAGAAGGAAACTTTTGATTTCTATTAATTTTCCTATTTTATTGGGTTGAAATAAATTTTTTTTTTTGACTGATGCTTTCCAATATAAAAGAGGAATATTTAAATTGGATATTTGAGGAAAAAGATAGTAATGATTAATTAATTATTCATTTCTAATGCGCACTATTTTTTGAGGGACTTATATAACACAACTGTTATTTGGCATTCTAATAAAGGGGCTCCAGGGCATGGATACCAAAGTTATATGGGCAGAAAGCAAACCTTGGAAGAGGGACGTGGGCTTGGCAAATATGAAGGCCCGTATTTTAGAACATTCACAACATTGCGGTCAAGGAATGATCCTTGATAGCCATGAAAAAGAGACTACCCTTGGCTATAGTGATCCAAGCATATAATGAGAATCATACAAATGTCAAAAAGAGAGAAGAATCACGTCTTGATGAAGTCCTACGTATAAAATTGAACTTTTATCCTTGAAAATTTATTCTCTCTCTTTTGCACAAAACCGAGTACTAAGAAAACCTCTCTGAACTCTCTATACATATTAGGCCAAGGAGGATAAGATATGAAATTTATGTCACACAACTATGTGAAACCCAAGAGAAAATTTGTTTCCTGGGTGAAGTACGCATGCATGGAGCTTGAAGCAAACAACATTTACTTCACTTGGGCCCCCAAATTGTTACAAATATTGGTATAACAGCAATCTTGCCACTTGAGATATATAGGTCGGTGTGACAATCTCATGAGGATCTAACGTCTAGAAGTGGGGGAATAAGGTTTTCAAATTAGTTTAAAATGGGTATTTTCTATAAGTAGACACATGTTGGGAAGAACTATTGCTTATGGTGTAACAGCCACTTAAAGAAAACAAAGGATTGATTGCTAGGAAATATAAGAAAGATTTTGGAGTTCATAAAAATTGGAAGTGATCAAAACGAATAATTTGCAATAATTTCCTTGATTTGATTAGGTTTATTAATTTGATGAGGTTATTTGCACTCGTTTTTTTATTAAACCACCCACTTTTTTTTTAAATTTTAATTATTCTTTTATAAATTTAATATTTAGTCCAATAAAACTTAATTAATTTGAATACTTTTTATAATTACTACACTTACCTTTACACCCTTCTCAATTTTCATCATCTGGTTGAGGGTTAGAAATAATCCTAACTAGTTATCTGACATCAACACGTCTTTGATGAGTATGCTGCTCTGGTCACGCTCTAGTTTTAGAATGCTAGCTTTCCACTTGGGAACATATTCCAATAAATGTTTCAGCCTATTCCTTTGTAGCATTACGTATTACATATTTTTTAGATTGCTTTCCGTATCTGCATATCCATGAAAAGAAAGCATCGTTGTTAAAAAAACATGTTGCTATTAACTTTCAAAACGGAAAATGGTCAGTATTAAATAAAGGACTAGGCTGTCAAAATTGAATTCATTGTTTTTGCCATTACGCTTGGATCTTAAATGTTTGAGGACCAAAGGTGGAAATGCATATCCATTACTGTGGACATTATCCCTCAGTTCCATCGATCAGTTTTTCCCCTTCTATCTCTGCTCATTCAGTGGCCAAGATGTACTACCAGATGCCAAGTATGTAATTAATTTAGAACCTTAGAAAAAATATACAAACCTATTTTATGAAATCCCCTTTTGGCAATATACTTCTTGTTAGATGATTGAAGAACTTTGTTTTAAGAAATGAGAGTTAATTATTTGGTGGATGTAGATATTACAAAAATAAATTTATTTAGGAAAACAAGTATTTATAGGATTTATATTTAACAAGGGACGTATTTGGTTTAAAGGTAGGTTTATAAAGTGAAAATTAATATTTTTTAAATTTAGGAAGGGGGTATATTAAGTAAATGAGTGTATTAATTGAAAAAACGGGTGCAGATAACCCTACCCTTATTATTTTCCTCTCTTAACTCATTCTAGGTGGCGTATAAATTCATCCCTTTCATCTTATTTGACTTGTTGCCATTGAACAAAATCAAAACTCCATCATACTATTGTGTTAAACATTGGTGCTTTTGGAGGAAGAAGTTTTACTAAAAAAGGATTCTAATCAAGGCAAACTCTTCCAAAAATTTAATAAAATACTTACAAACCTTCTTTTTGCTTGTATTATATATGCTACAGTGATTTGTGGAATTACATTTCTATACTTCTCAAAATCTTTTTGCTTTAAAATTTCATTTTCATTTTCTTTGCTAGTCCTCGAGCAACTATGACAATGTGAAATAAAACTAAACCGAAACAGAATCAACAAAAAATTAAAACACACAAATGCTTCATCTTGCAAATAAGCCTCAAAGATTGTACTTAATTATAACCCAAGGAAAATTTCAAAATAATGCACTTGATCAAGAATTTTATCTCAAAGATTAGTTTCGCTTCATTTCAATTCCTCAAGTGTGTGTGTGTAGAGCCATTCTCACCTAATCACTTGTAACCCGGATGAGTTTATGCATAAAAATGAATCATATTTAATATTGAAGATGTGTGTATAAATGAACTCCATAGGCCTGCTTTTCAAGTCACTCTCCACTAATGTAGACATGCACAACACCAAGGATCAAGTAGGACTTTATTAAGCTTGTAACGTTTGGCTTGGGTGAAGGTATGATAAAGGATAATAATTTGGCTCAAATCACCCACAAACACATAAATCATTCAAGACTATGTAGAGCTCAACCCTATAACACAACTTCATTTCAATTCACCAGGTTACTCCCCCAAACTTATTTAGAACACTCAATCTTTTTTTTTTTTTGGCAGAAAACAAAAGAAAACTACACCCCCACACTTTGTTGTTTCATTCTTTTTAAGAACACTTAAGGGTATAGATCTCTTATTCTTCTTCTTTTGTTCTTTTTTTTCTTTTTTTTTCTTTTTTTCTCTTTTTTTTATTACACTTCCCCTCCCCCACACTTAAACAACACATTGTCCTCAATGTGTAAGTACGTGGACGATAAGTACAGATTAGCTTTTTTTTTTTTTTTACAAACACAATAGAACTCACTTGCATTGCTCATGACACATCCCAACCTCCTCTAACTTCCCAAAACCAGAACATAGCTCAGAATTTAATTGTGAATGATCTACATGCTCATAGGTAAGGGATAAACTGTTTGGAACAAATTCATTTGAGGTTAGGAAATCTTTTAGTGAGTTAACAAAGAAAAAGGCTTACAGAGGCTCAAAGGGGTAACTAGGGATCAATTTCTGTCAAGGTTGGCTATTAAGGCTCAAACGGTCCAAAGATGGCCTAAATCATTTCCCCAATGTTGCACAGCCTAGGATTTCGCCTTGAGTGACCATCAAACAAGTTCTAGAATTCATTGAAATCTGAAGAAACATTTAAATTACATAAACTTTCTCTAAGTGAACAAATAACTCAGTGATAATAGCTCAGTGCTCAATGTTGCGCAAGGAATCAAAAGCAAAGCGAAAACCAATAAACATTTCAAGCACACAGATCCATGCATCATTTATCATTTTCCAAGAGTTATTCTTAATTCAATCATTATCTTATCATCGACCCACAAAATGCAAGAAAAGAGGTACGTGGCGTTGTTACACCTGAGTCAAGATTGTATATTTCAACAATCCTTAGGACCAGTAGCCCGCAGACTTAAGGTTTCCAGCCTATATACCTTTATTATGAAAGAACAAAACAAGAAACAAGACACTTCAAACAAACGAAATAAATAAACTACAGATTTATTTAGAGAGAATGCGTTTCAAGAGTTAAGAAAACCCCATATTCTGCCATTCTCAGGTTTTTCCACAATTGTTTTTTTGAATCGAAACTGATAAAGATAAAAACACATAACAACTCTAAATTACGCAAAACTAAACTCACTCATAAAATAACAAAGTTCAACAAGTCAGCAAACAAAAACAAGTTAGTTAGAATGGGTCTAAAAAGTTTAGAAGTTAGCCTCCTTATTCAGCCATTATGGATTGAAGAGATCCAGAATGCGTTTTAAGAGAACTTGAACTTTTTAAGCCACCACTCTAAAAACCGAGATTAGAAAATATTACCTGGGACGAAAGAAATAACCTGAAAAAGACTCAAAAGAAATGACATAAAAAAAAACTCAAATAAACACAATAAAGAGAAAGTAAACAAAAATGAAGCAAACCAGCAGATAGAGATTACGGATGGAGCGTTAAATCCAGTTTACGCCTTTTATCGCCTTCTCCAAACCAATTTATCCGAGATATTGTTGGATCAGGCGAATAGACGAATGCTTGTAATTTGTCAATTAACTCCCCTGCAGTTGAAGCTGTAACCAGGATTTGCCTCGCCGACTGTGAGATGAAGTTTTTTTCTACTGCTTGATCAAGAAAAGACAACAAACCATCAAAAAAATTATTGACATTTAACAAACCAATGGGTTTCCGATGGATGTTTAGCTGTGCCCAAGAGGTGATTTGAAATATCTCCTCTAATGTACCATAACCACCGGGCAAAGCTATAAATGCATCAGATTTAATGACCATATGTGCAATACGCTCATGCATACTAGAAACCTGTAACTCTTCCCCCATGGTGTTGCCTACGATATCTCGTACAGCTAATGGTTTAGGGATAATGCCGAGAACTTTGCTTCCTCCTAAGGATGCAGCTGTCGACACACACCCCATTAACCCAAGACTACCCCCTCCATAAATCAAATGAATATCCCTCGCAGCCAATGTCCTACCAAGATCAAAAGCTGCTGTTGTAAACTCTCCATCTTTACCAAATTACGATCCACAAAATACGCATATATTTTGGAATCGCCGAATTGGTGTTTTCTCCATTTCTAAAAGTGCTCTAAACTTGTACAAGACAATGATGTACGTTAGGTATTATGCGATTCAAGTGTAAGACAGGTTATAAAATGACATTTGAGAATATGCAAATGGATATATACACACGTAAAACTCTCAAATTTGACACATGGGGACATAATTTCGGTGGGAGTTGCTCGATGCAGATTTATCGCCCCAAAATTTGAAAAAAATAAGATATGCTTTCGGTGAGGTTTGACAAAACCTACACACTTGTCTCCCACGTGAAGCATGGAAAATGGAGATACACTTTCGGCGGGGGTTGACAAAACCCCCACACTTGTCTCCCACGTGAAGCATAAAAAATGGAGATACACTTTCGGTGGAGGTTGACAAAACCTCCACACTTGTCTCCCACGTGTACTTATGCCATAGGGTAGTCATATGGTTTGTCAAAAAGAAAACTTGAAATTAAAACAAACAAAATCAACAAACAACAACAACACAAAAACAACATTGAAAATCAGATCAAACGAAACAAGAAAAAAAATTCTACAACAACAACACACATTCAAATATACAAGTAGTTGTGATTGTGGCTCACATCTTCCTCTGGTTTTACGTCCAGTAACGGCTGAAACGCCTTCTATGAGTCGGGGATTTGCTTCCCATCCAGTTTTCTTATAAACTGGCAAACAGGGTCGTTTTTAGTCAGATTCCCTAGACTATAACACTGCAATTCATCACGAAATTGTGTCCATAGATTAAGCAATTCACGCTGAACAAGTCCACAAGAATGTGACTCGAGAGTTAACAAAACATTATCCAGCGACTCATTACTCAAACCATTCTTAATAAATGAAAGTTTATCTTCTCTATTCCTGGACGCAAAACCTAATGAACGACAAGTCTGGTTACAATTCCATCTAGCACATTTATAACATACTTGTAACCTTTTCGCTCTTCGCCTCTTGGCGTAGTAGCTCTTTCCTAGACCAGGCATGTATTTTGCGAGATTAATGTCCGGCTCACCGGACAATCTCACCTTGGCTTCGATAAGCCATCGGATATCAGCAGGCACATTTAGGAGCATCAATGCCCAAAGTCTAGTCATCCGTACTTTATAAATTTTAAACACAGCATTTTGAGGAAGTGAAGGGAAATATTTACGAAGGTTCGATAGAAAGATATCAGCATCCATTGAAGAGAAGAAAAGGAGAGATATTACCGATAATGCGATTGAGTTTGTTCTTCTCCCAGATATGCACGTTTCAAACCTTCGAACAATGGCTTCAACTCCCGTTTGAATGTTTCCTCAAGCTGTTGCACAACTGAACTCGAAGCACGGAATAATCAAATTAAACACAAGAAAAGAAAAGAAAAGAAAAGAAAATAGAGACACATAAAAGAAATAAAAACACAAGAGCAAATGAAAGTCAAAAACAAACAACAAAGCAAATGAGACAAATGGCAAAGAGAGATAAAACCTGATCAATTATAATAGCCCATGAGAGGAATCTCCTCGAAACACAAAAATTGATCAATACTACCTTCTTTTCTTTGTCTCTTTTTATTTATATTTCAAAAACATTGGGTTGCCTCCCACTAAGCGCTTAGTTTAATGTCCTCAGCCTGACGTTATCTGTCTTCACCGATCAAGATAAGTTAGCTCGTAGAAAGGTACCTCATCGATGTCCTGCATCACTGAATTCTCATAGTAAGGCTTCAACCTGTGCCCATTCACCTTGAATACTTTATCCGTTTTTAAGCTCTTAATTTCCACTGCACCATGGGGAAAAACATTAGTAATAACAAAAGGTCCAACCCATCGAGATCGTAATTTACCTAGAAATAACTTGAGGCGAGAATGAAATAAAAGAACTTTCTGTCCCACTTCAAAATTCTTCCTGGAGATCATTTTATCATGAAATGCCTTAGTTCTCTCCTTGTAAATTCTGGAATTCTCATAGGCATCATTTCTAAGTTCTTCCAATTCTTGCAGTTGAAGCTTCCTTTGTTCTCCAGCAGCATCCATCTCCATGTTACAAAGCTTTACTGCCCACCATGCTTTGTGTTCGAGCTCTACCGGAAGGTGACATGGCTTACCATAGACTAACCTGTATGGAGACATACCAATAGGTGTCTTGTAAGCAGTTCGGTATGCCCAAAGTGCATCATTAAGTCGTAGGCTCCAATCTTTTCGGTTCGGATTCACTGTCTTCTCGAGAATGGACTTGACTTCTCGATTTGAAACTTCAACTTGACCACTAGTTTGTGGATGATATGCAGTAGACAACTTGTGAGTGATGTTGTATTTCTTGAGCAAGGCTTCAAATGATCGGTTGCAGAAGTGTGTCCCTCTATCGCTAATCATGGCTCTTGGTGTTCCAAATCTCGCAAAAATGTTAGATTTCACAAAATCTACAACAACTTTAGAATCATTAGTTCTCGTAGCTTTTGCTTCCACCCATTTAGAAACATAATCCACAGCAAGTATAATGTAAACATTACCAAAAGATGAAGGAAAAGGACCCATGAAATCAATACCCCACACATCAAAAATCTCGACAATAAGTATAGGGGTTTGTGGCATTTGATTTTTGGCACTTAAATTACCTGTCCTTTGACAACGGTCACAAGCTTTGCAGAACAGATATGCATCTTTGAACAATGATGGCCAGTAGAATCCACAATCAAGAACTTTAAGGGCTGTTCTTTTTGGTCCGAAGTGACCTCCACATGCATAAGAATGACAGAAGGTTAAAATTGAATTAAATTCAGATTCAGAAATGCACCTTCTTATCACTTGGTCAGAACAATGCTTCCATAAGTACGGATCATCCCATATGTAATACTTGGCAATGTTCTTAATCTCGTCTCTTTGAGCTCGAGTCAAGTCATGTGGTAGCTTTTTGGTAACTAAGTAGTTGACAATATCTGCATACCAAGGGGCTACTACATTTAGAGACAACAATTGTTCATTTGGAAAACTTTCTTGTAATGGCAGTGCATTCTTATCATGGACAATGCGACTGAGATGGTCTGTAACTAAGTTTTCACTTCCCTTCTTATCTTTGATCTCCAAGTCAAATTCCTGTAAAAGGAGTATCCACCTGATAAGCCTTGGTTTTGCATCTTTCTTTGTGAGCAAGTACCTCAAAGCTGCATGATCAGAATAAACGGTTACTTTAGTACCAATCAAATAAGATCGAAACTTTTCTAAAGCAAATATAACCGCTAGCAGCTCTTTCTCAGTGGTAGAATAATTAAGTTGAGCATCATTTAAAGTCCGAGATGCATAGTAAATGGCATGTGGAATTTGCCAATTCGTTGACCCAAAACGGCACCCACAGCGTAGTCACTTGCATCGCACATGATCTCGAATGGATGATTCCAATTAGGAGATTGGATTACTGGAGCCGAAGTCAAGAGTTCCTTCAGTTTCTCAAATGCCTCTTTGCATTTCTCATCAAATTCAAAGGCCATATCATTCTGTAATAATCTGCATAGGGGCAATGCTATCTTCGAGAAATCTTTGATGAATCTACGATAAAAACCTGCATGACCAAGAAACGAACAAATATCCCGCACACTTGTGGGAGGTGGTGAGGAACATATAAGATCTATCTTGGATTTATCCACCTCTATACCCTTAGCAGAAATAACATGTCCCAAAACTATACCCTGATCTACCATAAAATGAAATTTCTCCCAATTCAGAACAAGGTTAGTTTCTATACATCTTTGAAGTATAAGGGTAAGGTTGTCAAGGCATTTATCAAAAGAATCACCAAAAACACTAAAGTCATCCATAAATACCTCAATAATGTTCTAAACATAATCAGAGAAAATACTTACCATACACCTTTGGAAAGTGGCAGGGGCATTGCAAAGACCGAATGGCATGCGTCGATAGGCAAATGTAACGAATGGGCATGTGAATGTAGTTTTCTCTTGATCCTCAGGGGCAATGACAATCTGATTATATCCTGAATAGCCATCAAGAAAACAATAATAAGAATGACCTGCTAATCTCTCCAACATTTGATCAATGAATGGCAAAGGAAAGTGATCCTTGCGAGTTGCAGAATTGAGCTTTCGATAATCAATACAAACACGCCAACCGGTTTGGATACGAGTGGGAACTAGCTCATTATTGTCATTCTTAACCACCGTAACACCAGATTTCTTCGGAACAACTTGGACTGGACTCACCCACTTGCTGTCCGAAATTGGATACATCACACCCACATCTAACAATTTCAGGATTTCTTTCTTGACAACTTCCATCATGGGAGGATTCAACCTCCGCTGTGCTTCTCTAGTGGGCTTGGATCCCTCTTCTAACAAGATGCGGTGCATGCATACGGTTGGACTAATACCTTTGATGTCAGCGACTGTCCACCCAATGGCCGTTTTGTGATATCGGAGCACTCGGATGAGTTTCTCTTCTTGTAATGGTGCAAGACCCTTTGCTATTATGATTGGCAAAGTATCTTTCTCACCTAGGAATACATGCTTCAAATGATCTGGAAGAGGCTTAAGCTCTAAGGCAGGTGCTTTCATCACGGAAGGTAGAAGTTTCTCATTAGATAAAGGCAATTCAATGTACAAAACATCATACCTATTTGTGGTGATAACTATAGTCTCATCCAAGCTTGCCACAGCTTCCTCCACTTCTTTAGACACTGGTATCAACTTCCTCGATTCTCTGGAATTTTCTGCCCCAATGTGCTTACTAATGGCTACTTCCAATGCATCCTTGCGAGTTAACTCAAAAAGTTGTTGTGCCAAAGAATCAATAACATCAACTGCAAAAACAGAATGCAAGTCACTAGGTTACCTCATTGCCTCAAAAATATTGAAACGAATCACCTCGCCATCAAACTCCATGGTGAGAGTGCCATCATGAACATCAATCTTCGTTAGGGCAGTTTCCAAGAATGGCCTCCCCAAAAGAATCGGTGTTGGATTGGGAGATGTCTCATCCTCCATTTCCAGAACATAGAAGTATGCTGGAAAAACCAATTGATTTACCTGCACAAGCACATCTTCCACAACTCCTTTGGGATATGCATTAGAACGATCAGCAAGTTGAATTACAATACCAGTTTTCGCAAGGGGTCTAAGATTCAAAGAAGCATAAATAGAATATGGCATGACATTAATAGATGCTCCTAAATCTAACATAGCTCTTTCAAACTTGGTATTACCAATGGTGCATGGAATGGTGAAAGTACCTGGATCTTTGCATTTCGGAGGAATTTTTCTTTGCAATACAGCTGAAACATTTTCCCCCACACTTACCTTCTCATTTCCTTTCAACTTCATCTTGTTGGTGCATAACTCTTTGAGAAATTTTGCATAACGAGGCACTTGCTTGATAGCATCCAGAAGTGGTATGTTTACCTCGATCTTGCGAAAAGTTTCTAGGATTTCTTGTTCTTGTTCCTCCTTCCTTGATTTTGCAAATCTGCTAGGAAAAGGTGGAGGAGTAACATATGAAGGAATATGGGTTGTAGGATTTACCTTAGAAGATGATGTTTTATTCATGGTGGGAGTGGTGTCATCCCCTTCATCAGTTTGTGATTTCTTTGGTGGAATCTCTAATTGCTTCCCATTTCTCAAAGTTACAGCACTAGCATTCTCTCTTGGATTGATCACCGGCTGAGAAGGTAATTTTCCTAAGCTTTGACTCTCAAATTTGCTCATGTTAGTGGCCAATTGTCCCATTTGATTTTCCAGGTTTTGGATAATTGCCCTAGTTTCCTGCTGAAATTGCATTGTGTTAGTGACAAGTGCTTTAACAATATCCTGGAGAGACATACCTGAATTTTGTGGAGCTGGTTCTGGTGCTGGTTGTGGTTGTGCTTGAAATGGTTACTGCACCCT
>SNVD02000032.1:0-13041 GCA_013180625.2 Boswellia sacra | reverse complement strand
TATGCAAGTAGGACTTAAATGATGCACAAATGAATTACACAACAACTGAAAAAGAACTACTTGCAGTAGTATTTGCATTGGATAAATTTCGATCTTATTTAATTGGCTCTCCAACAATTGTTTACACTGACCATGCAGCTGTGAGATATTTAATGACTAAACAGGATGCAAAACCTAGCTTGATACGGTGGATCTTATTGCTCCAAGAATTCAACATCACAATAAAGGATAAGAAAGGAGCCGAAAATGTCGTGGCTGATCATCTTTCAAGACTAACAACAGAGACATTAATTGAAACTTCACCTATCAATGATTCTTTTCCTGATGAATTTTTATTTTCCGTTGCTACTGTACCTTGGTTTGCTAATATTGTAAATTTTCTTGCGACAGGGAAAATGCCACATCATTGGAAAGCTCAAGACAAAAGAAAATTTTTAACCGAGGTGAAAAATTTTTACTGGGATGATCCGTATCTTTTCAAATATTGTCCGGATCAAATAATAAGAAGATGCATACCCGACAATGAGGTAAGTAGTTTCATTAACTTTTGTCATTCTGAAGCATGTGGAGGACATTTTTCATCTAGAAAAACAGCTGCTAAGATCTTATAATGTGGATTTTATTGGCCCACCTTATTTAAAGATGCACATGCATTTTGCAAAACGTGTGAAAATTGTCAAAAATTGGGATCTATTTCAAAAGGAAACATGATGCTGTTGAATCCCATTCTTGTCGTTGAAATCTTTGACTGTTGGGGTATTGATTTTATGGGACCCTTTCAACCGTCATTTGGTTTTGTGTACATCCTTGTTGCAGTGGACTATGTTTCAAAATGGGTCGAGGCAATTCCATGTCGAAACAATGATCACAAAACAGTTGTCAAATTCTTGAAGGAGAATATCTAAGTAGATTTGGAATTCCTCGAGCCATTATTAGTGATGGGGTTACACATTTTTGTAACAAACCATTTGAAACTTTAATGAAGAAATATGGAATAACCCATAAAATTTCTACACCTTATCACCCACAAACAAGTGGACAAGTTGACTTAGCTAATAGGGAGATAAAACAAGAATTTTTTTTTTTTTTTTTTTTTTTAGAAAAAACGGTTAACCCAAAATCGTAAAGATGGCTTTAAGGACAATGATGCACTCTTGGCTTACCGAATGCTTTCAAAACATCATTGGGAAGTCTCCTTATAGATATTAGTTTATGGAAAAACCTTGTCATTGCCAGTGGAAATTGAACATTAAAGCTTATTGGGCCATTAAAACATTTAACACAAACTTAAATGAGTTGCAAGTTAGAAAACTCCAACTGAGTGAACTTGAAGAAATCAGGAATGAGGCTTATGAAAATTCTAAAATATACAAAGAAAAAAATGAAGGTTTTTCATGACAAATCCATTGTTAGAAAATCTTTTGAACCTTCACAAAAAGTTCTTTTGTATGATTCAAGATTGCATTTGTTTCCTGGTAAACTTCGGTCTCGTTGGACTGGGCCTTTCATTGTAAAAAATGTTTTCCCTCATGGAGCAGTTGAAATTGAGAACCCAAAGAATGGTCATGTGTTTAAAGTTAATGGACAACGGTTAAAACCATTCTTTGAAAATTTTGACCAAAATGAATAGTCCATTGCTTTAGTCGATCCTTTTTAAGGATTGATTTTTCCCGGTCAAGTGGCGGATACGGTACTCCGTGACATTTAAAGTTGGTTTTTCAGTTTCCTAAAAACTGTTGCTCACCTTACATCCATTTTCTTTTCGTCTCTCTCATTTTCTTCACATGGATACCATTCTCTCAAAATTGCACAAACATTTTCCCTCTCTTCCTCAAAATGATTTGCTTAAAATTTATAAAGCTCGTGCAGAAAGACTAAGGTTGTTGATGCGTAAGGGTATTCCTGCTGATTTAAGATGGTTATTTGAAGCCAAGGTTCGATTCTCTTGTGAGTTTTCAGATAATCTTGTTTCCCATATGCCAGGTTTGGGAAAAAGATCTTATGCCAAAAAGCGAAGAGCGAAAAGGTTACAAGTTTGTCCCAGATGTGCAAGATGGACTTGTAACCAGCGTTGCCGCTCCTTGGAATATTTGTCTAACAATCGAGAGGATAAACTACAGTTCATCAAGAATGGACTGAGTAAGGAGTCTTTGGATGATATCCGAACGACTCTTGAGACGCATTCTTGTGGACTCTGTATGCAAGCATGTGAAATTTTTAATTTGTGGGACACAAATTACTTTGAGTTATTTTTGTATTACAAGATGAGCAGGATATATGCTATATATAGTCTTGGGAATCTGACTCAAAAACGACCCTTGTTGTGCCAGTTATAGCAGGATGGGGTAGAGGGGAAAACTGGATGGGAAGCATATCCCCAACTCATAGAAGGTGTTTAAGCCGTTTCTGGACGTAAAACCAGAGGAAGATGAGAGCCACAGTCACAACTACCTGTACATATGCATGCGTGCCATCATTTTTGAATTTTAATACCTCATTGCTGTCATTTTTGAATTTGTATCTTTTGTTTGACTTATGGTGTCTTATTTCATCGTCTTTTTTTGAATTTCTATGCATAATTGTCAAGTTTTTCAACAATCAGTCGAGTTACCTAGATAGATTATCATCTTAACATACTTTTTGCACTCATAAATACAACATGTCTTGTTCTTCTTCTTCACACTAGTTAGAGAGTCACATAGACATGATGGGAACTTCAAAACGCTCGAATCCAAAGGATATGTGTATTCTGTGGATCGCGACCAGTGGTAAGTGTAAGGAGTTCATCGAAGTAGCAGAATTATCTGTAGGCTACTGGCTGAAATGAAGATTCATGGGTGGTTTTATGGGGTGAGGTAGCCTCGGGTTTGTTAAGGGTTGCAGTGTCAACAGTTGGCACATGTAGGGGTACTCACGTTAGGAGTTATTCCTTAAAGCTTTGGCTGTAGAAAGTATTGTTGGAAAAACGGTTGGGAAGGAGTTACAGGTATCCTCTATGCATGAACGCATGGCACATATGCTCATCAATTCAGATGCCTTTATTGCTTTACCAGGTGGCTTCGGTACTCTCGAAGAAATTTTTCAAATTGCCTCTTGGGCCCAAATGAATCTCCATAAAAAACCCATAGGTTTGTTGAATGTTAAAAATTTCTTTGATCCTTTGATAAGTTTTGTCGATGCAGCTGTGGAACAAAATTTTATCCCTCATTCAGCGAGAAAGATCCTTGTTTCTGCCACTTCTGCTGGTGAGCTACTTGACAAATTACATACGAAGTTGAGTTAGAACCTTGACCCCGTTAGTACTCAAAATTAATTGGGCAGGTAAGGGCAAAACACAAAAAGTGCAAATTGGAATTTGAATCTCCGTTTGTAATTTTTTTCTTTTGTCTTAGTTTATTTTATTTTTTTTTCACAGCATGTTATTTTATGAAGTCATATTCAGGTCATCTCCCTTGAATAACAGAAGCTTCAGGTAATGTCTCCTATACTTTATCTCTCTACATTTAAACATTGAGGACAATGTTTCATTTGGTTTGGGGGGGAAGGATAGTAGACATAAATGTGTCTTGAAATTTTATTTTTTCTTGCAAAAAAAGAAAAAAAAAGCGAGTTAGTAATTAGATTCAGAGTGCGGTGTAAGGAGTTCAAATCCTCTTGAGACGCATTCTGGGTCAGGAATGGCAGAGTAGGGAGGACCAGTTTGAACTCTTGAAACCCATTCTAACAAATTTGTCATTTTATTCTTGCATTTTTGAAGACTTATTTGATATTATTTAGTCTTGATTTTGATTATTAGACAAGGAGCGTCTTATTCATTTTCTACTTTGAATCATTCAAATCTATGAAACTCTCACAACCTATCATTTAATCAAATTAGTGTGTCATCTGATGCTCATTAAGCAAGTATATATGAACCTTCTTCACTATCACCACACATACCTGATGTATGATTGTGGGTGTGACGAAATGAAATATTGCAATATTGAAGTTCTTGTTTTGTTTAGAAAAACAAACAAAAGGAAGGGGAAAGTTTAAAAAAAAAATGTAAAAATATAAATGCAAAATGAAAAAAAATGAAAAAAAAAGATGAGAGAGAAAGCAAGGGGGAGTAAGTTTGGTCTGTAGGCCTCTTAATTCGAGCAATTAAGCCCAAGGGTGTAATTTGTCCTCTAAACAACTAATACCCTAAGACCAACTGGTTTGGGAGCTATTGGCCTAAAGCTCGCTACATGGATAAAGGAGAAAGCTTAATGGGATTGAATATTGCACTATCCACAAGTTTCTAAGCAAAAATAAAGCATTGGCAACCCGAGTCGTTAAGCTCGTAGGGGTGTCTTAACACCTAATGCCCTAAGGCCAACTTGTCTGGGAGTCATTAGCATAAGGCTCGCTACATGGGTTAAAGATGCATTCTTTCAAAAAAAAAAAAAAGAGAAAAAAAAGAGAAAAATGTATAAATTGAATGAATATCCCCTACCTAAGGTTGTTAGCCTTAACAAATATATAGGACCCGATGATGTGAGCTTATATTGCTAATAAAGCCCCATAGTCAATTGTGTTCAACTGAGCACAAAGAAGGTTTATTGATATCTTGACGAAGGGTACATGAGTCATATAAAAAAAAAGGTTGAGAGTTTGTTTATTTGGATAAAATCAAGGAGAGTGCAATAATGACCACCTTGGATGTAAAATTCCATAAATCACTTCTAAATAATAACGCTTTAAATGCTAGGGACTAGCAATAAGCTGGTTGGGGGGGTGTGATGAACACTTAAATATATATGCTTAATAAGAGCTTAATTTATCATATTGCATTAATAGTGTCATTAAATTCCTCAACTTAAGCATATTTGTAGTCTTTGCATCTTTGGAATTAACTTCTTCTTAATTTTGGTTTTGTTACAGGTTCGGTAAAATGGGCATAACTCTCTATTTATAGATCAGAATGGTGCAATTCTTAATGTTTTGGAAAGCTGATTTAATTGTCTACAAGATTGCATTTCACAAGCATCATCAAATTCGGACTCTTAGTGGACCAAAATTGGGCTTGAAGTGAACCCATCTACAGTCTCGGCCCAGTCTGACCAGGCCTCAGTATTTGGACCGTATCTCTCAAAATACGTATCCAAATTGTGCAAATCAATATGTTATAGAAAGCTGAGAGAAATATCTACAACTTCTATGAAGACATGTGATTAAAATTCACAACGTTTCGATGTCAAAATTGATGGTCAAAGTCGGTGCCTAATGATCCCAATTGTCAAAGATATTTACAACTAAATTTGACAATTATGCCCTTGTAATTTGACAAGTTTGCCCCTGGATGTATCTATAAATAGAGGTGCCTTGTGACCCATTAGGGCATCTTAGGCTTGGCTGGAACATTTTGGCTTTGGCTAGGATCTTGTATTGTGTTTTGTGTGTTTATGTTATTAATGAATTTCCTTTTTCTTGCATTTTATTTTCTTTCTATTATAATGTTCTTCTAATTTCTCTTTTGCTAAGGTGAAAGGGTGAAACCCTTGATATGAGAATAAGGATTCTCTAACCCTTAATATGTGCTTCATAATCTTAATCTTATAATGTTTATTTAATATGATTTATATTTAATTTCTTAATCAATCTTGACACCACTCGTAAAGTGGAGGTCTTGATCCATTGTCGACAATCCTTGGCACATCAAATGCTTGGATCCTTTCTAGATGATGTATGGTTTTTCCTTACCGACACGAATCTAGTTAGGAACCTTGATTTGTTGTAGACATATGGTGATTGGCACATTGGATGCTTGAACCCATTTACAAGAAGTGGTATAAATATTGGAAACGAAACAAATATAATTCATATAACTAAAATGGGTTAATTATCCTTATTTGAAATATCAAGGGCGGATCCCCTAACCTTAGCCTTCATTGTTATTGTGTTAATTCCCCTTGTATTCTAATTATTCTATTGTTTATGAACTTTTTATTTTATTTACTATGGTAGGTTCTACCACCTTATGAAATTGTTCTTTAATTTACTATGGTTGGTTATACCACCTATTTCCATGGATGGTTTTACCTCCTATTGCTTTTTGTTTTATATTTGAATGGTCGGTAATACCACCTACCATCTTACATACTTGTTGATATTATCATGTCACCTCCTTGAATCATCCATATCACATTTATTTAGCTTATAATTTGTAACGCTTAAATTCCCTTCCTGGTGGATCGACCCCGGTCTCACTGGGTTTTATTACTTCGACACTCCTATACTTGGGAGACAATCCTTTTTCGGATGTGTTAGGTTGGTCAAGTGTACAAATATGTAAATGTAACATACTTGTCATAAATAAAGCCACAAGTATGTAGCCTATAAGATCTTTTTTTTTAAGATATGTTTGTCACTTTTTATGATACTTGTTGGTTTTTAACCTTTACGTATGTATTTTCAGATTTAAAAAAATCACACTTGACGGTTTTAACTCGCCAAATATGATGTTCAACAAATTTTAAAAATATATATAGAGAGTATTTGGTTGTTATTGAGATACATAAGAGTCCTGAGAATGAGGAACTATCCATAGCTCATTTCTCTATTTATATCAAAAATCATAATCCATACCTCCATAAATTAAAATCTAACTATAGCGCAAACAAACCTATCTTCAGATAATAACAACTGTTGATGCTTGATTTCGGTTCAGGCCTCATGGGCTAAATCTGAATCTGAACTCTAAATCTAAACTCTGAACCTATATAATTAGTACAAATCCATGGCCATGGCATTTCAATATAATCAATAAACTTAGTAATCAGTACAAGGCCTTGAAAATTGACTTATTAGAAGCCCATAATTAAGGTTTAGCTAGCACAATCATTATTGGGCTTAATCATAATCTAAACTTTGAATCTCAAAATGTATCCAATCTATATACTTAGATCGAGTGGACCTAAGCCAACCATGGGGCTTTTTGGTGGGCTATGGTTTGGTTTGTACAAACAGAAAATATAAGGCCCACTTAACCTAATGTGTCAAAATCAAAGCCTACTTGGTGGGTATTTTGGTAAATAATAAATAAGGTTAAGGATGAGGGCAATATTGTAAAAGTGTCTTCGAATCATCCTTATATTTTATTTTATTATTTATCTTAGATAAATACTCTTAGACCTTATCTTAGCCTTATCCCATTTTATTAAGATAATTAGAGATAATTATAACATTATCTGTTATTATCTTATCTAATACCTTAGTTAACATTAACTATAATAAATATATTAGCTATTTTAGGCCTTCATGCATTCTTATAGAATGATCAAGGTCTCATGTTAAAAACCTCACATCAAGCCATAATTATTGTCTCGTAAATCATTCTCAACCTCTTACATTCCGAAACACATTCCTTAAACACATTTTATAGTCATTAGAGCTACACAACCTTGTTTATTTCTTTTATAGCTAAACAATGACCAAATACACTAGTCAAGCATGATTTTCATTTGATACAGTCCAAATATGGTCATTCATGCTCAGAATCTGCATAGAAATCATCACATAGTTCGCTGTCATCAGTCCTAGTTGCTGTATTTCTATCCTTTGCATAACCAGTTGTGTCCCAACCATCTTATCTTGTTCATACCATCAGGCTACGAATTACTATCAAATCACTATCCTTAAGTCTAAGATCGAACAAGCAATTATAGTTATTTTTACATTGTCCAAAACAACATCCAGATAAATCATATACAGTTTGCAATTTCAGTAATATAGACCCATAGGCGTCATCTCAATCTTGTCAGCATTTCCATCTTGCATATTTGTTGTTAGCTCCCACCTCCACATCTCATCCAAAAGCTTTGATCTATTTTCTTATGCGAGTCATTGTCATATACCTGTAACACAGCTCTTCCTAATCTATCAGCGATTTCGAGGTAACGTGGGCCAGCTCTTTGCAACTCAGACAGAAATCTCACAACAATCAAGGGTGTTTTAGATTTTTCCTACATAAGGGATATTTTTGTAATTTATCTTTTCTTGTAAGGGTAAAATTGCCTTTTTAATTTTTTTGTAAAGTTGAGAGACAACGACAACATCATTTCAGCTTAAAGAATTATGTTTACTTACTTCTAAATAGTCATCCATCCCATCCTCGGAACATTCCTGTCCGAGACCAGATTGTTTAACAACACCAAAAGGAGTCACCTTCCAATGGAACAAACAAGTCATTGGCCAATAATAGGGACTAGTTGAGAAACTTAAAAATATAAGAATTCCAATTTCCAACTCACTTTTTCGGTAGGAATGAGCTAACAAGGTCCAAGGGGCTGTTGGGCAAGCCCTCAACACTGCTCGTACCATCATATTAGAAAAAAACAACAATGCAGTAACAAAACAATTGATGTGTCCTTGGCAGCTAAAGAGGAAGTTGCTATCAGGGCTCTTTTCCCTACTATAAAAAAAGCAATGAAAGGGCATTTGCAGCTTTGTGCAGGGCCATATTCCCGTGTTGCCAACTATGTGCAACTGATTTAGTTTTAAGCAATAGTTACTACGGTTCATCTACGCTGTTATGGATGAATAATAACATAATTACTCAGCTATATTGTGAGAAGGGCTTTCATCTCGTCAGAGCATTTATGACTATAACACTGTGTGAAAGTCTCTTTTGAGACTTAAAGGAATACAAACAAGCCATATAGGCAAGTCTAAAGAATGGAATCGCCACCTAATTTTTATTGAAAAAAAATGAATGATGACAATTCGATCACTCGCTTCAGAACCTAAACTACCCTTATTCCTTTAAAGATGGGTACAGAAAGTTAGATACAAGCCTTCGGCCTGCTCAGATGTAAATCTGGCCTCCGCTAGGGTATACCAAATAGAAATAACTTATATTGTTATTAAGTCTAATTAAGTTGTTTGTTTTATGCACACATTATTCAATTTTATTTTCTTACTTATGCGGGGTGATTTTCAATCAAAATAATATATATTCATACAAAGAAAGAGGGAGAAAAATATATTACATTTCCTTTAAACATGGAAGAGAGGGGATAGGATTACATTTGTTCTTCAATAATAAAAGAAATACTTCTAAACACTTATTATATTTCATAGCATATTCATGCAAATTAAGTATTTAATCTAAATAATCAATTCAAGACTTAATAAGTGATGAATTCCTCACCACCATATATGAGTCGATTCAGTGCTTATCAAGCCTCTATATGCATATTCACACATATATTCATTTATTTTAAGTGATGGTCCCTCACTACCAAATGTGAGTCCACCACCATGTCATGGCATAATCAAGTAAAACATCATTGCGTATTTATACATATTTAATTAAAATTTCAAGCAAAGCCATTAACTTTATCACGACGATTCTACCTAATTATGATAATTCTATCATGGTAATTCTAGCCTAATTATGATAATTCTATCATGGCAATTCTAGCCTAATTCTAAAATGTTATTTTTTAGGATAATTCAAGATATCCATCAATTCTTAATCATAATTCTATTCATATGCTCCTAAGCATGATTCTAATCAAGAAATGTGCTCATAAGCATGATTCTAAAGGCATTGACCAAGAAATAAAGTCCTAAACATGTTTCTAGATAAAAGAGGGATAGCAAACTTACCTTGACACACTTATCCAAGCTTGGAAAACAAAGGAAGGGTTTAAAACAATTCTTAAAAATCCCTAAACATGCTCCTAAGCATTAAAATAAATCTTAAACATGCTTATTCAAAGCAAAATAAAACCTAAACATGCTTATTCTAAAGCAAGAAAAATAAAAAAGAAAATATGAGGGAGAAGAGAGAACTACTCTCAGGATGTATCCTTTTCAGGTTTAAAGCAATAAGGCGCCCGAAAAAAATATTAAACTAAAAATGACTCCTTAGAATTTTCACAAGTTTGTCCTTAAGAGAGGATTTTTTGAGTTGTGTTGAAGCGTGAGCAAAGACCCTGTTTATATAGATTGAAGCTCGGACAAGAAAGGAAGGTTGGTAAGGAAATTTTCGATCAAAAACCAAGAACCACTGGTCGACTGTGGGAGGACCATCGACCGTTGGTGTGTCCACTATTAGCCAATGGTTCCACTACTGGCCGATGTTAGGTAACCTCTGGCCAGTGGTGGGCTTCCCCTCCCCCATTTGGCCTTTGTTCTCTTATGTTGACTTGATTGACCTTTGTTTGCTCATATCTTTTTGAATTGCAGTCTGATTTTCAAACCATAAAATTCTATGAAAAATTAGACATTCAGGGTGTGAACAGGGCTTTCATCCTGCTAGAGTATTGGCAACCACGACACTATGTTAGAGCCTCTTTCGAGACTTAAGAGAACACAAATAAACCATGGGCATGTCTGGAGAACAAAGTCACCATCTAATTTTTTATTGGAAAAATGGTTGATGGTAATCCGATCCCTTGTTTTGAGACCTAAACTACCCTCATCCCTTCAAAGATGAATTTGGAAAGTTAGGTACGAGCCTTCAGCCCTCTCATATATAGATCTGAACTCTACCAGGGTATACCATATAAAAATAGTTACACTTTGTCATATAGTCCACTTAATGTTGTTCATTTTATGTACACATTGTTAAACTTTATCTTCTTTAAGATATGTAAGGTAATTTCCAATGAAGGCAGTTGTATATTCATACAAAAAAAAAAAAAAAAAGAGATGAGGAGAATAGAGTACAATTCCTTGCAAACATATGGGATAGGGGAAGGATTACAATCATTTGTTATTCAATAAGTGAAATAATTCATCAAAACACTTCTAATTCAATCATTCAATTCATAACATTCACAGCTTACTTATGCATATCATGTAATTAATCTAAATAATCAATTCGAGATTCGATAATAGTGAATTCCTCACCACAAAATGTGAGTCTATTTAATGCTTATAAAACCTCTTTATGCATACATTCATCATACATTCATAATTATTCATTGTAAGTAATGGTCCCTTACCATTAATGTGAGTTTACCACCACTTCATGACATCATTCTAATCGTGGCAATTCATCCATACATTCATAACAAATCGATAAAAATTCTAATTAAAGCCATAAACTAAAATCATGGCAATTCTACCTAGATTTGATAATCCTATCATGGCATTTTAGCCTATTCATAGCAATTCTAATAAATCATGGCAATTCTAGCCTAGACATATCATTTTTGGCCTAATTCAATCATGTCAAAACAAGGCTTTTCTAGCCCAATTTAATCAATCAAAGCAAATATAGCAATTTCAGTAAATCAAGACAATTCTTTCCTAATTTTATGCTATTTTCTAGCATGCTTCAAAAATAATAATAAATTTGATTCTTAACATGATTTTAATCATGTGCTCTTAAGCATGATTCTAAGCATTCGTGAAGAAAATAAACTCCTAATCATGTTTCTAGATAAAGGAGGGATACCGGACTTGTCTTAACACGCTTTTCCATCTTGTAAAACAAACAAAAATTAAAACAATTCATAATAATCCTAAACATATTTCTAAGAACAAAATAAAACCTAAACATGCTTATTCCAAGCATAAATAAACCTAGACATGTTTATTCTAAAGCAAGAAAAATAAAGAAGAAAATAAGAGGTAGAAGAGAGAACTGCTCTTAGGACATACTTTTTTTAGGTTTAGAGCAATAAAAAAGCTAAAAAATATTAAACTATAGAAGACTGCTTGAATTCTCAAGTGTCTCTTAGAGAGAGAGAGAGAGGAATGGGAGAGATGTTGTCTGTTGAGAAGTGTGAAGAAGGGTTGTTCAAATAATGTGAGAGCTGTGACTGAAAAGGAAAGCAAAATAAAAAATTTCCAAAAATTATGCAAGAACAACCAGCCAGCTGTGGGAGGACTACCAGCTGGTTGTAGGAGAGCGGGTAGTGGTTCCCTAAAATCGGCTGGTGGTAGCCTACAAACCCTCTTGTTCTCTCTTTGTTGCAATGCAGTCCCTCTCCAATGTTTGTCTGTTCGATTACACGTAACTCTTCGTGTTCAACTCTGATTTATGATTTGTAAAATTTTGTGTAAAGTAGACATCTGTAGCTTTATAACGATATATGAATCATTATCAAATTCCTTTTGATTGATTTATGTGATTTTTCAAAGTCACGTGTCAATCTTCAAAGTTTTTGGTAAGTTTCTACTCAACTCACTTCTCTTTGCTTGTAGGCCATTTCGGTCATTTGTATTGCTCAACACTCATCCGCGTTTTATCATCGAGCCTAAAAAATCCACTGTATACACAAGTCTTTGCAATGGTATGTGATTCATTAATTAATTCTTTTTGGATTAGTTTTCGTGATTTTTCCAAGTTGTGTGTCAGTTTTCTAGGTTTTCGGTCTTTCACCTTGGCACACCATTCTTTCTATTTAAGGTCAATTTGATCATTTTACATTACTCAACACATGTTCATGTTTCATCATCGAGCTCAAAAACTACAAGAAAAAAAATCAAATGCTTATAGTTTGCCCCTACTTTGGGAGGGGTTTGTGGGACGTAAACATTGACAAAGTACTCTTACCTTGCCTTACCTGTTTTGGGTCTGAAGTCTATAGCCACGTTTGCATTCCATTACTATTCTTGATGTTTGCACTTTGCTGCACTTCTTGACATCTGCATCCTACTTTGCTTCTTGATGTCTATATTCCATTGCACTTCTTATAAAAAATATGGGCCCATTTAAGGGCTCAATTGCATCCTCCTAATGCATAAAATGCATCCTTATGATGTGCAAGATGCACTCTTCTATTGTAAGCAAATGCATTCTTATAATGCATGGAATGCATCCTTATTGTGTGTGTGTAAGGCACTCTTTTAGTGCGAGCAAATGCATTCTTCTAATGCATGGAATGCATCCTTATTGTGCGTGAAGTGCACTCTTCTAGTACGAAAAAATGCATTCTTCTAATGCAATGAATGTATCTTTATGACGCATGAAATACGCTTTTCTAGTGCGGAGAAATGCATCCTTTTAATGGATGAAATGCATTCTTACGATGCATTCTTACGATGCATGCATGAAACACT
>SNVD02000030.1:0-13023 GCA_013180625.2 Boswellia sacra | reverse complement strand
GAGGAGTTGAACTTTTTAAGCCACCACTCTAAAAGCCATGATTAGAAAATATTACCTGGGGCGAAAGAAAAAATCTGAAAAAAACTCAAAAGAAATGACATGAAAAATCTCAAATAAATACACTAAAAAGAAAGTAAACAAAAACGAAGCAAACCAATAGATAGAGATTACAGATGGAGCGTTAAATCCAGTCTACGCCTTTTATTGCCTTCTCCAAACCAATCTATCCGAGTCGTTGTTGAATCAGGTGAATAGATGAATTCTTGTAGTTTATCAATTAACTCCCCTGCAGTTGAAGCTGTAACCAGGATTTGCCTCGCCGACTGTGAGATGAAGTTTTTTTCTACTGCTTGATCAAGAAAAGACAACAAACCATCAAAAAAATTATTGACAGTTAACAAACCAATGGGTTTCCGATGGATGTTTAGCTGTGCCCAAGAGGTGATTTGAAATATCTCCTCTAGTGTACCATAACCACCGGGCAAAGCTATAAATGCATCAGATTTAATGACCATATGTGCAATACGCTCCTGCATGCTAGAGACCTGTAACTCTTCCCCCATTGTGTTGCCTATGATATCTCGCACAGCTAATGGTTTGGGGATAATGCCGAGAACTTTACTTCCTCCCAAGGATGTAGCTGTCGACACACACCCCATTAACCCAAGACTACCCCCTCCATAAATCAAATGAATACCCCTCGAAGCTAATGTCCTACCAAGATCAAGAGCTGCTGTTGTAAACTCTCCATCTTGACCAAATTGCGATCCACAAAATACGCATATATTTTGGAATCGCAGAATTGGTGTTTTCTCCATTTCTAAAAGTGCTCTAAACTTTTGCAAGACAATGATGTACGTTAGGTATTATGTGATTCAAGTGCAAGACAGGTTATAAAATGACATTTCAAAATATGCAGCATGGATATATACACACGTAAAACTCTCAAATTTGCCACATGGGGACATAATTTCGGTGGGGGTTGCTCGATGCAGATTTATCGCCCCAAGATTTAAAAAAATGAGATATGCTTTCGGCGAGGTTTGACAAAACCTACGCACTTGTCTCCCACGTGAAGCATGAAAAATGGAGATATACTTTCGACGGGGGTTGACAAAACCCCCACACTTGTCTCCCACGTGAAGCATTAAAAATGGAGATACACTTTCGGTGGAGGTTGACAAAACCTCCACACTTGTCTCCCACGTGTACTTATGCCCTAGGGTAGTCATATGGTTTGTGAAAAAGAATACTTGAAAATAAAACAAACAAAATCAACAAACAACAACAACACAAAAACAACATTGATAATCAGATCAAACGAAACAAGAAAAAAAAAATTGACAATAACAACACGCATTCAAATATACAAGTAGTTGTGATTGTGACTCACGTCTTCCTCTGGTTTTACGTCCAGTAACGGCTGAAACGCCTTCTATGAGTCGGGGATTTGCTTCCCATCCAGTTTTCTTATAAACTGGCAAACAGGGTCAGTTTTAGTCAGATTCCCTAGACTATAACACTGCAATTCATCACGAAATTGTGTCCATAGATTAAGCAATTCACGCTGAACAAGTCCACAAGAATGTGACTCGAGAGTTTACAAAACATTATCCAGTGACTCATTACTCAAACCATTCTTAATAAATGAAAGTTTATCTTCTCTATTCCTGGACGCAAAACCTAATGAACGACAAGTCTGGTTACAATTCCATCTAGCACATTAATAGCATACTTGTAACCTCTTCGCTCTTCGCCTCTTGGCGTAGTAGCTCTTTCCTAGACCAGGCATGTATTTTGCGAGATTAATGTCCGGCTCACAGGACAATCTCACCTTGGCTTCGATAAGCCATCGGATATCAGCAGGCACATTTAAGAGCATCAATGCCCAAAGTCTAGTCATCCGTACTTTATAAATTTTTAACACAGCATTTTGAGGAAGTGAAGGGAAATATTTACGAAGGTTCGATAGAAAGATATCGGCATCCATTGAAGAGGAGAAAAGGAGAGATATTACCGATAAGGCGATTGAGTTTGTTTTTCTCCAAGATATGCACGTTTCAAACCTTCGAGCAATGACTTCAATTCTTGTTTCGGTGTTTCCTCAAGCTGTTGCACAAATGAGCACAAAGTACGAAATAATCAAATTAAACAAAAGGAAAAGAAAAGAGCAGAAACGAAACTAAAGACACATAAAAGAGATAACAACGCAATAGCAAACAAAAGTCAAAAACAAATATAAAAATATAAAAACAAATAAGAAAGATGGCAAAGAGAGATAAAACCTTATCAATTTGATGGCCTACGAAAGGAATCACCTCGAGACACAAAAATCGATCATTATTACCTTATTTTATTTTTCTTTTCTTTTTTTTATTTATTTTCCAAAAACATTGGGTTGCCTCCCAATAAGCGCTTGGTTTAACGTCCTCAGCCCGACGTTTGTTCCATCATGGGAGGGTCCAATCTCCACTGTGCTTCACTAATGGGCTTGGATCCTTCTTCTAACAAGATACGGTCCATGCATATGGCTGGGCCTTGGATGTCAGCAATCATCCACCCAATAGCTATTTTGTGATCTCTAAGTACTCGGACGTGTTTCTCTTCTTTTAGTGGTGCAAGGCCCATTTCTATTGTAATTGGCAAAAGATCTTTGTCACCCAAGAACACATGCTTCAAATAATCTGCAAGTGGCTTAAGCTCCAAGGTATTGGCTTCCATCACAGAAGGAAAAAGTTTCTCATTAGATAAAGGCAATTCAATGTACGAAACATCATACCTGTTTGTGGTTATAGCTATAGTCTCATCTAAGCATGCCATAGCTTCCTCTATTTCTTTGGACACTTGTATAAAAATTCTTGATTCCTTAGAATTTTCTGTCCCTATGTGCTCACTAATAGCTACATCCAATCCATTCTTGCGAGTTAACTCAAAATGTTATTGTGGCAAAGAATCAATAACATCAACTGCAAAAACAGAATGCAAGTCACTAGGGTACCTCATTGTCTCAAAAATATTGAAACGAATCACCTCGCCATCGAATTCCATGGTGAGATTGCCATCATGAACATCAATCTTAGTTCGAGCAGTTTTCAAGAATGGTCTCCCCAAAAGAATTGGTGTTGGATTAGGAGATGTCTCATCCTCCATTTCAAGAACATAGAAGTCTGCTGGGAAAACCAATTGATTCACCTGTACAAGCACATCTTCCACAACTCCCTTGGGATATGCATTAGAACGATCAGCAAGTTGAATGGTAATACCAGTTTCCGCAAGAGGTCCAAGATTTAAAGAAGCATAAATAGAATATGGCATGACATTAATAGATGCTCCTAAATCTAACATAGCCCTTTCAAACTTGGTCTACCAATGGTGCATGGAATGGTAAACGTACCTGGATCTTTGCATTTCGAAGGAATTTTTCTTTGTAGTACAGCTGAAACATTTTCCCCCACACTTACTTTCTCATTTCCCTTCAACTTTCTCTTGTTGGTGCATAACTCCTTGAGAAATTTTGCATAACGAGGCACTTGCTTAATAGCATCCAAAAGTGGTATATTTACCTCAATCTTGCGAAAAGTTTCCAGGATTTCCTGTTCTTGTTCCTCCTTCTTTGATTTTGCAAATCTGCTAGGAAACGGTGGAGGAGTAACATAAGAAGAAATTTGAGTTTTACGATCTACCTTAGAAGATGATGTTTTGTTCATGGTGGAAGTGGTGTCATCCCCTTCATTAGTTTGTGACTTTTTTTGTGAGACTTGTAATTGCTTTCCACTTCTCAAAGTTATTGCACTAGCATTCTCTCTTGGATTGATCACTGTCTGAGAAGGTAATTTTTCTAAGCTTTGACTCTTGAATTTGCTCATGTTAGTAGCCAATTGTCCCATTTGATTTGCCAGGTTTTGGATACTTGCCCCAGTTTCCTGCTGAAATTGCATTGTGTTAGTGGCAAGTGCATTAACAATATCCTGGAGTGACATACCTGAATTTTGTGGAGCTAGTTGTGGTGCTGGTTGTGGTTGCATTTGAAATGGTTGCTGCACTCTTGGTTGATTGAAACCTGGTGGCCGATTTGGTATGGCATTTAAGGCGATTGGTTGATGATTACTATAACTTTGACTTGGTTGTCTTAGAAATCCACCCATGGCATTGGCTTGTTCCGTATCTCCTTCTTGCAAAGTTGGACACATATCGGTTGGATGCTCCGTGGTAGAACATACTCCACATACATAAGATTGATGCATATGTCCTGCAGCCATTTTTTTTACAAGAGAGGTAAGCTCAAAAACTTGTTGTTCAATGTTCGGGGTACTTACCTCATTTACTCTCCTCGGTAGTTTTGGCTCAAATTGGCTGCTGAATTGTTGGGAATTCGCTGCCATGTCGCTAATCAAATGTCTTACAACTTTCGGTGTTTTATTAACTAGTGCTCCACCACTAGCAGCATCAATGATACTCCTTTCCATTGGTAGGAGACCCTCATAGAAATATTGAATAAGAAGTCCATCACTAATTTGATGGTTTGGACAGCTAGCACATAACCTTTTAAATCTCTCCCAATATTCATAAAGTGATTCTCCATTGTGTTGTCGAATGTCACAAATATCTTTTCTAATGTTTATAGCATTTGAAATGGGAAAGTATTTCTCTAAAAAGAGTTTACTTATCTCATTCCACGTGGTGATGGTACCCGATGGTAGATAGTATAGCCATTCTTTCGTCGAATTTGCTAATGAGAATGGGAAAGCTCTCAATTTTATTTGCTTCTCAGACACGCCAGTTGGCTTCATACTTGAGCATACCACATGAAATTCTCTGAGGTATTTGATAGGATCCTCTCCTACAAAACCATGAAATGTAGGCAAGAGACGAATTAGTCCAGATTTCAGCTCAAATTCTACCTCAAGGCTGAGATTTATGCACAACGGTTGTTGATCAATAATTGGAGCCGCTAACTCCTCAAGAGTCTGATTGTTTTGCATCGCCATTACTTCCGATTCAGATTTGATTGAACTGCAAGAAGATGGAAGGGAAGTATGTCGTGCAAGGTCAAATTCTAGAGGTGGAGTTGAAATTGACTGATTTAGTCTTAAATTCGAGGATTCGAGAAACTCCTTGATTCGCTTAAGTCGTTGATCCGCTTCTCCCTCGAACCTAAAAGCCTAAACACAAACAATCAGAAAATAAAAATCAAGAATCAGTAGTAAAAATAGAATAACAAATTGATTAGAAAACAATCCTCGGCAACGGCGCCAAAAACTTGATGCGTTCGAAACTAGCAAGTATACTAGTCGCACAAGTAATAAAGTGATAAGTAAGATATCGTACCCACGAGGATTGATTCTAATTGAATTTATTATTTCCAGCAACAATTAACTAAATGGGGGGTTTTGTTGTTTGATTAACTAGATGAAAATCTGAATACGATGGTAATTAATGAATAACACAATACAAACTTAATTGAAATGAGAATTAATCAATGACAGAAATCTGGTCAAGGGATCATTCTCCACCACAAGATATGGATTTGCGAATTAATTGTAGAATTATCATCCAATTACACCATTGAAATTATCAACCGTAGATAACAATAAGCTCTGTTATCACAATCTTTCCTTACTTCGTTGTTAAATAAAACAGGCTCTTTATTTAATCTCTATCCATCAAACAACCTAGAACAAGCTCTCTAAATTTAATTCAATGGATGCATTAGGAAAAGAAAGACAGGTTGATCTAAGCAATAAACACACAAGCTCGGATTATTTAACTTAGGTTATATTCTCCAATTGCAATCTCTGATCACAATTTTGCTACTAATGATTAGAAATTCAAGACAATTACGGATCAAGATTTCTAGTCTAGCAATAGACAATATCCAGATTATATTCAGTTGGCCACCCAAATACAATCAGCAAGCAATCATAAGCATTAAACATGGGAAAATACAAGCAACTTCAATTAGAGAATTGGATAACAACTTCTTGCACAATCAACTTACAAAAACCATATCAGGGGCTTTGAAATCACCCTCAACCAATTCAGATTCAGTTACACATGTTTAAGAACGTGGTAAATACAATACAACATGGAGACATTCCAGAAAATGAAAGGGAAGGGAAAAACTTAGCAAATTTGATGTAATTCTCTTAGGATTTGTAGTTCTTCCTCTTTCCAAGCCTTTAATCTCCTTCAAGAACTCTAAGAGATGAGAGAAATCCAAAGATACAGCCTCCTCCACGTTCTCCCCTCTTCAAGTTATGAAACTAAAACCCTAAAATGTGTTTAAATACTCTGCTACAGTAACGTGCTACAGTGTCCAGTATTATACATGCTACAGTGATGTGTGGAATTACATTTCTACACTTCTCACACTGTTTTGATTACAACTTTCGGTACACTGAATGGATTCATAAACCGTAAATTTCTCCAAAAAGTAGACTTCGAGAGCTTTTCAACGGTATATGATATGTCATCGGGTTCATTGTATATCAATACAATTAAATCCGAGAAGATGGTTGACTAGCAGAGGTGAAAATGAAGGGTTTTACTTCACTTTGGTACAAGTTCCTCCAAAACTCCTACAAACATCAAAACCACACAAAAACATAAAAATACCAAGGATTATAGCAAAGAAACATAGATGAATTGATATGAAAATGATACATAAATAAACACCTATCAATAGTTCTCCAAAATAATAAATAAGAGAAGAAAGGAATACTTGACTTACAATAAGAGATCTTCAAATTATAGGTTAGACTTTTTAGATTCCTTCCAAACTATTGTTTAACTCATCTTACATTCAAGGGACGTGAGATACTTTAATATAATTGGTTTTGTTTTTCGCAAATTTGTAAATTCACGAGTAAGCCAATTGCTACGGGTCCCCTGTACAATCCGTCTTCTTTGAGATAATTTCTTTTTAATTTTGTTAATCTTAAATCTGTCAGCAAATCATGAAGGAATCTTAAATCTTAAATCTGTCATCATTAACGTGCACCGCAAATTTCATATTGTGTTTACTTATGAATTTTGTATTTTTTAATAATTAAAAAAGAATTTATTATTTTAGAGAAATTTAGTTCAATTGTAAGAAAATAGTTTATCGTATTCAAAGCTTTATTTGTGGAACATATAGGACATGAATTCTGAAAAAGGATCTTGAAAAACGAAAACAAAATATAAGTTCAGTAATGAATTCCGAAAAATAATTTTTAAAAATGAAAACGGTGAGTCCATGACATCCATTAATTCTTTTTTTTTTTTTTTTTTGGTTAGTAACTACTAGTAATCTTAGTTTACTTTTTCCGGGTGTAGGCGTGGATGCATGTGGCAGTGCCTGTTCTTCTTTATGCTTGTCAGAGGTTTATTGGAGCATTTAAATCAAATATCAAGCATGTTCAGATCGATCCTGAGGTTTTACAATAATCCTTTTCCCCCATCTGTCATATTTATCTGAAAATTGTCTAGTATCTTGCACGTTTAATTAATATATACATAATGATGATATGTTGAAATGGTTTTTTTTTTTAAATATTGAAGAAAACTGCTCTACATTTGGAAGGCGTCTTAGCATACATATCAGAACCTGAGGGATTCATGTATTAGAGTGGGCAGTATATTTTTGTTAAGTATGCTAAGGTCTCTCTGTTAGAAATTCAGATGCCACTGTTACACATTCTGACACTAATTTGTAGAATTCTGATGTCGTATGTTATGAATAACTTAACAGAAGTTTGCTACGACGTACATAACAAAGGTGAATAGCTGGATGTTTTATTTAATAAGCAACAGCACGTACTTCACTATAGAAGTACCTAATGATGGAAGTATTCCACTAAGGAAATAATCCACATAGTACACAATATGAAATGACCTTTTATATTGGCATTACATCAAACCACTTAACCATGAATATAGGACCACTACTAACTACCACTTATTTGAGATATTATATAGCAACTAATCCCTAATTTGTAGTGACTAATTCAACTATAATTACAACAACCCCACTTCCTAAAGAATAGGTCTAAACTTATTCTAATATTCCCTCCCTTAAACTGAATGTTTTCAAAAATTCAGTTTAACAAATATATGCATAATCTCTCTCAAATTGGATGCTCCAACATTAACTATTATCTGTAAAACAGATTTCTGTTACATTTTGTAAAAACAGACCAATGCCAACTTTGTCATGCAAAAACACGGTTTCTTCTTGGGTATTCTCAACCAACTCTCAAGTCTTCTTTCTCTTTGTAGCCTGCAGTGTCCACTTTCACAACAAATTATTGCATCTGCAAAAGACCTTGGCTTAAGTTCAACCCATAGCTAATCTGCATAACCACACCTTGAAGAGAACGCATCTCCTTCCTTGATCTATCTCGGGGTAGCTCCTCTAACCTCACTTTGCAGATCACTTGACTGTCTCCTTGATCTGTCACTCTCGCAAATCACCTAACAAAAACTGGTTATCAGATTCATCATAGTTGTTTCACCTTTACTGTCAAATATATAGCTATGCAATACTTTATGGACTGTCTTATTGAACTTTCTATCATAATACTCAAGACCTTTTTTTATATTCTCAACCGCTTCACTGACTTTCTTGTTGCAAAGCATCTCGATGTTGTTTGCTAACAACATAATCTTCAAAAATCTTTTGAATGAGACTCGAATGTTAGAAGACCTACTACCATAACTTTATGTTACAAGTCTTGTAAGACCTTCTGTTGCTGATAATTTAACAGAACATACAGAGTTCTATTATTGTTGCTGTTGCAAATATTGTAACACAACAAAACTGAGATGACCGCGATTCAACCTTTGACATGTCCATTATCTTTGATTTCCATCTTGATGAACTTTGTGTTGACCCATGTATGGTAACCCAAGAGGGGGGGTGAATTGGATTTTTATTTATCAAAACGGATTTAGAAAACTTTTCTTGAAAGATCAAAATTATATAACTCTTTCTTTGAGAATGAAGGTGAAGAAGATGAAATTAGAATTTATCAAAGATGCAATCAAAAGAATAATAATGATGAACAATCACAAGTGCAAGTAAATGTAAAGAGGAAAGGGATAGAGAGAGTGCAAACTCAATTTACGTGGTTCGGCAAACCTTGCCTACGTCCACGGGCTCCTAGCTCCACGAGCTAAGCTTTCCACTAAGTTGTAGAAATCTTTACAACTTGCTTGATGAACAACCTCACCAAGACTTTTTCTTCCAACTCTTGATAACACCACACCAAGAGTTCTTCTTGATGAACAACCTCACCAAGGCAACTTCCTTCAACTCTTGATAACACCACACCAAGAGTTCTTCTTGATGAACAACCTCACCAAGGCAACTTCCTTCAACCCTTGATAACACCACACCAAGAGTTCTTCTTGATGAACAACCTCACCAAGGCAACTTCCTTCAACTCTTGATAACACACAACAAGAGTTCTCTCAAGGATAACTATTATCCTTTACAATAATATCTCACTCTCACCACAATACAAGAACAAAGATAATTTTTACAACAAAAGTATAACTCTCTTCAAAGAGTAGATAAATAATATAAAAGCTCTCTAGACTTGATATTTCTCTTGCTTTTTGCTTGATAAAATGCTTCTCTTGCACTGTTGAATGCATGGGAGAATGGCTCCTTTTATAGGCAAATGAGATGAACTTAATCAAGTGAAGACACCAACTCCAAATTTTCTGCCCACCATAAAAACCGTAATTTTGTCTTCCATTTTTGTCAATGTTCTGTTTGAAATTTGAAAATATGCAAAACATAAAAGATTTGAAAATTTGAATAATCTTTCCAACGCATTAAGAATCACGTTATTTGGATATCTGTAGCTCAAGATATGGCCAAAACACCATTCGGTGCTCATGTGACTTGATTTTTCTTTCTTGTGTCAGTCCACCAAATTGAATGATAATTCTGTCAGCCTTCCGTTTGAAATTTGAATTTCTTCCAAACATGAAAGATCTGCATATTTGAATAATATTTCCAAAAACATTAAGAATCAAAGCGTTTGGATATCTCTATACTTAAGATATGGCCAAAACACCCCACTCGCCTCCCTCAATTTGGTCATCATGTGATTGATTTTTCGTACTTTGTGTTACAGTCATCCGAATTGCATGCATTATGTCGGACTTCTGTTTGAATTTGAATGTTTTTCAAACATATGAATGTCTCCTTAAGCATCTTGCCAATGCCCGCAAGATCAAGTCCTTTGTGATCTTCCTAGCTCAAGACTGCCAAAGGAGGTATTCGAGTGCTAATGTCAGCTGCTTCCATTTGTCTTTCAACTTGCATGAGGATTTGGACAACCTTGCACTTGAAATTTGAATTTCATTAAAACATATGAAATGTTATAAATTGAGTAAGCTTTCCAAAAGCTCAAGAATCATGTCATTTGGATATTTGTAGTGATATATATGACCAATTGATTGAACATTGCTCATGTGTCACATTCCTTGAGTCAATCCTTGTTCTTAAACTTTGGTGCCTTTAACATGTAGTCTTATCCTTAGCTTCAACACTTCATTTTAATAAGCCTCTTCTTGATTTTAAAATTATTTCAATGATCTTACTCTGCACATAAATAAACATGTTAGTAAATCTCAATTAATCAATGTGTATTGTTATCATCAAAATTATCATGTAGCCTTAGGGCTAACAATCTCCCCCTTTTTGATGATGACAAACCATTGATTGCTTTAAAATATAATCTAAAAGCAAGAATGAAAATAAAATCAACAATAAGCAAAAAGAGAGCAATTGTTATGAATATAAGCAAACCATCCATTTCTCCCCCTTTTGTTATCATAAAAAAGATTTAATCAAATTAATTACTCCCCCTAAATATATTCTCCCCGTTAACATAGGACTATCATATTAAAGCAAAAAGTAAGATATATCCAACATGCCTAATTCTCTTCTAATTATGCAAAATCTATCTTGACTAAGGGGTTTAGTAAATATATCGGCTAATTGTTTTTCGGTGGGAACAAATTCTAAAGAAATATTACCTTTTGCACATGATCTCTAATAAAATGATGTCTAATCTCTATATGCTTAGTCCTAGAGTGTTGTATTGGATTTTTTTGAAATGTTGATGGCACTTGTATTGTCACATTTGATGGGAATATGATTAAATACCACACCATAATCTTTTAAAATTTGTTTCATCCAAAGAGATTGTGCACAACAACTTCCTACTGCAATATACTCGGCTTCCGCGGTTGATAAGGCAACAGAATTTTGTTTTCTACTAAACCATCAGACTAATGCATGTCCTAGAAAATGGCAAGAGCTACTAGTGCTCTTTCTATCAAGAAGACTTCCAGCAAAGTCCGCATCGGAATAACTAATTAGATCAAAATTATCACACTTAGGATACCAAAGACCTAGATTTATGGTTCCAAGAAGATATCTAAATATCCTTTTGACAGCTTTAAGGTGAGATTCCTTTGGACAAGATTGAATCTAGCACACATACACACACTAAACATAATATCAGGTCTACTAGCAGTTAAATACAAAAGAGAGCCAATCAGACCTCGATATTTTGTTACCTCAACATCTTTTCCTTTCTCATCTTTGTCAAGCTTGGTTAATGTACCCATAGGTGTGTTATATGTCCTTGAATTATCCATGCCAAACTTCTTGAGAAGATCTCTTGTGTATTTAGCTTGATTTATGAAGATCCCATCCATTGATTGCGTGATTTGAAGTCCAAGGAAGAAATTTAATTCTCCCATTAAGCTCATTTCAAATTCTTGTTGCATACACTTGGAAAATTCTTCACACATAGAAATATTAGTAGCACCAACTATAATATCATCAACATAGATTTGAACAATTAATAAATCATCATTTTTTGTTTTAACAAAAAGAGTAGTATCAACTTTTTTCATTTCGGAACCATTATCAATGAGAAATTTGCTCAATCTATCATACCATGCTCTTGGTGCTTGTTTCAAGCCATAAAGTGCCTTTTTGAGTTTGAAAACATGGTTTGGAAAATCATGATTTTGAAAACCAAGAGGTTGCTCTACATATACTTCCTCAATAATGTAACCATTTAAAAATGCACTTTTGACATCCATTTGATATAATGTAAAATTTTTATAACATGCAAATGCACATAACATTCTAATTGATTATAATCTAGCAACCGGTGCAATGGTTTCCTCATAATCAATACCTTCTTCTTGATTGTATCCTTGAGCAACAAGTCTAGCTTTGTTTCTAATAATGGTGCCATTTTCATCTACTTTATTTCTAAAAATCTATTTAGTGCCTATAATAGAATGATTTTTGGGTCTAGTGACTAATTCCCAAACTTGATTTCTCTCAAATTGATTCAATTCTTCTTGCATAGCCAAAATCCAACTTTCTTCATTTTAGGCTTCTTTAAAAGATTTTGGTTCAAATTGAGAGACAAAAGCAAAATGATTACAAAAGTTCTTAAAAGAAGATCTAGTTTTCATACCCTGTGATGGTTCACCAATAATGAGATCTTTAGGGTGAGCTTTTGCATACCTCCATTCCTTTGGTAATTCTTGGGAAGAATCATTTACTTCCACAAGCTTGTCTTGTTGAAGTTTTAATTCATCTTGACTCGTTTCATCAAGCCTTGATTCCTTGATTTTCCTTTCTACTTCAACAATATCATCATCTAAATTCTTTGAAGAAATCACATTAGTTTCATCAAATTCACCATGCATAGATTCTTCAATAGTAAGAGTCTTTTTATTAAAAACTCTATATGCTTTACTATGGTTGGAGTAGCCCACAAAAATTCCAACATCGGCTTTTGCATCAAATTTTCCAAGGTTATCCTTAGTGTTTAAAATAAAACATTTACATCCAAAAATTTTAAAAAATCCAATGTTGGGTTTTCTTCCTTTCCAAAGTTCATAAGGAGTTTTCTTTATTAAAGCTCTAACATGGACTCTATTGATTATTAAGCATGCGGTATTAACGGCTTCGGCCCAAAAATATTTTGGCAAATT
>SNVD02000027.1:0-12987 GCA_013180625.2 Boswellia sacra | reverse complement strand
TCTTGGTGTGGTGTTATCAAGAGTTGAAAAAAGTTGCCTTGGTGAGGTTGTTCATCAAGAAGAACTCTTGGTGTGGTGTTATCAAGAGTTGAGGAAAGTTGCCTTGGTGAGGTTGCTCATCAAGAAGAACTCTTGGTGTGATGTTATCAAGGGTTGAAGGAAGTTGCCTTGGTGAGGTTGTTCATCAAGAAGAACTCTTGGTGTGGTGTTATCAAGAGTTGAAGGAAGTTGCCTTGGTGAGGTTGTTCATCCAGAAGAACTCTTGGTGTGGTGTTATCAAGGGTTGAAGGAAGTTGCCTTGGTGAGGTTGTTCATCAAGAAGAACTCTTGGTGTGGTGTTATCAAGGGTGGAAAGAAAAAGTCTTGGTGAGGTTGTTCATCAAGCAAGTTGTAAAGATTTCTACAACTTAGTGGAAAGCTTAACTCGTAGAGCTAAGAGCCGTGGACGTAGGCAAGGTTTGCCGAACCACGTACATCGAGTTTGCACTCTCTCTATCCTTTATACTCTTTACATTTACTTGCACTTGTGATTGTTCTTTATTGCCATTCTCTTGATTGCATTCTATTTTCATCTTCTTCACCTTTGTTCTCAAAGAAAGATTTAAATAATTTTTATCTTTCAAGAAAAGTTTTCTAAATCCGTTTTTATAAATAAAAACCCAATTCACCCCCCCTCTTGGGTTGCCATACCTGGATCAATAAATGGTATCAGAGCAAGCCTGCTCAATTTTTTTAAATCTTAATCGATTTTTGAGCTATGACAACTTTTAATTCAACTTCATATGTTGAGGGACTTTCTATCTCTAGACCTCCATTTTTTAATGGAAGTGATTACTCTTATTGGAAACCTAGAATGAGTATTTTCTTGAAATCTTTTGATTATGATTTGTGGTCTATTGTTTTGGAAGGACCTTTTGTTCATACCAAAATTGAAAATGGGGAATGCATGCTTAAAGAACCTAAAGAGTTTAGTGAAGATGATAAAAAGAAATTGAGTTTGAATGCTAAAGCTATGAATGTGTTGTATTGTGCTATAGATAGAAAAGAGTTTAATAGAATATCTACTTTTACCCACCCTTTTTATTTGGCTCCACTTTTTTACCCCTCTGAACAACTTTTTCGCACACTTGTTATTCTACGGCACAAGAAATATGGCACACACTTGAAGTAACTCATGAAGGAACTAGTCAAGTTAAAGAATCCAAATTAGTATGCTAGTTCATAGTTATGAGCTTTTTAAAATGAAATCGGATGAATCAATTTCTGAAATGTTTACTAGATTTACGGATATTATTAATAATTTGAAATCTCTTGGTAAATCTTATTCTAATGTTGAAATGGTGAGAAAGATTCTTAGGTGTCTACCAAAATCTTGGGAGCCAAAGGTGACGTCAATTCAAGAAGCAAAGGACCTTACCAAACTACCATTAGAAGAACTTATGGGTTCCCCATGACTCATGAAATCACCTTGAAGGAGAATGAAGAAGAAGATTGCAAAGTGGCAAACATGTGCTTCATGGCTTTAAGAGAAAATGAGATAAGTATTCTAAACCATGATCCTAAGCTTTCATATGATGAATTACTTGAAGCATTCCAAAATTTACATGTGCAAGTTGATAAGAAAAATTCAAAAATCAATGCTTTCAAAAAGAAGTCAAAAATCATGTTATCTCAATTAAAAGAGTTGGTGGAAATAAATGAAGCTTTAGAAAATAAAAATGAAATTTTAAAGCAAAAAGATTTTGAAAGTTTGGAAAATCAAATACATTTATTAAAAACTGAAAATGGGATTTTAAAACAAAAGGATTTTGATAAGTTAGAGAAAGAAAATGTTATTTTGAAAAAGGAAAATAATGACTTAAGAAATATTGTTGATAGTTTTACAAAAAGCACAAAAAATTTGAATTCTATGTTACAAAACAAAAGGTGTGTTTTTGATAAAAGAGGTTTAGGATATGTTTGAATTAGAAACTCATAAAAATCAAAAGTATTTTAAAAATTTAAAAAATTTGCTCATGCATCTTTTAGGAATATCCTAATCATTCATGTCCTTAATTGTGGAGAAAAGGACACATCGTGCATTCTTGCTATATTAAGAGAAATCATAATTTGAAACAAATATGGGTTCCCAAAAAGTACCATAACTAACGCTCAAGGACCCAAAAACTTTTGGGTACCAAAAAGTTACTCCTTGAATGTTGATTGTAGAGACAAAGGAGTGGCAAACACAAGTGGTACTTAGATAGTGGATGCCCAAGGCATATGACCGGAGATGCCTCCAAATTTTCAAGATTAATCATGAAGAAAGGAGGATATGTGACCTTCGGTGATAATGCCAAAGGAAGGGTAATCGGACATGGTGATATTGGTAACCCTTCTTCACCTATTATTAAAGATGTTTTGCTTGTTCATGGTTTAAAACATGATTTGATTAGCATTAGTCAATTGTGTGATAAGGGATATTTTGTTACTTTTGAGCCTAATAGATTTGTGATTAAGGATGTTAGTAACAATAAGACATTATTTGTTGGTAATAGATGTGGTAATATTTATACAATTGATATTGATGTTAATGATCATGTAGAAAATTGTTTTATTGTTAATCATGATGCTTGGTTATGGCATAGAAGGTTAGGTCATGCTAGCATGGACACAATTTAAAAAATTTTTAAAAATGATTTAGTTGATGGTCTTCCAAAAATAAAATTTGAAAAGGATAAGATTTGTGATGCTTGTCAATTGGGAAAACAAGTGAGAACTTCTTTTAAACAAAAGAAATTTATTTCAACAAATAAACCTCTACAATTACTTCTTTTGGATTTATTTGGACCATCAAGAACTCAAAGCCTTGGTGGAAAGTATTATGTTTTTGTTATTGTGGATGATTATTCAAGATTCACTTGGGTATTATTCTTGAAAACTAAAAATGATGCCATACAAGCTTTTTCAAAATTTGCAAAAAGAGTCCAAAATCAAAAAGGGTATTCTATTGTGTCCATTAGGAGTGATCATGGTGGTGAAGTAGACAATGTTGCATTTGAAAATCTTTGTGATGAAAATGATTTTGAACATAATTTTTCTGCACCTAGAACTCCACAAAAAATGGTGTTGTTGAGAGAAAAAATAGGACTATCCAAGAAATGACTAAGACCATGTTACTTGAAAATAATTTGTCAAAATATTTTTGGGCTGAAGCCGTTAATACCGCATGCTTTATAATCAATAGAGTCCATATTAGAGCTTTAATAAAGAAAACTCCTTATGAACTTTGGAAAGGAAGAAAACCCAACATTGGATTTTTTTTAAAGTTTTTGGATGTAAATGTTTTTATTTTAAACACCAAGGATAACCTTGAAAAATTTGATGCAAAAGCCGATGTTGGAATTTTTGTTGGCTACTCCAACCATAGTAAAGCATATAGAGTTTTAAACAAAAAGACTCTTACTATTGAAGAATCTATGCATGTTGAATTTGATGAAACTAATGTTATTTCTTCAAAGAATTTATATGATGATATTGTTGAGGTAGAAAGGCAAATCAAGGAATCAAGGCTTGATGAAAAGAGCCAAGATGAATTACAACTTCAACAAGAAAAGCTTGAGGAAGTAAATGATTCTTCCCAATAATTACCAAAGGAATGGAGGTATGCAAAAGCTCATCCTAAAGATCTTATTATTGGTGAACCATCACAAGGTATGAGAACTAGATCTTCTTTTAGAAACTTTTGTAATCATTTTGCATTTGTCTCTCAATTTGAACCAAAAACTTTTAAAGAATCCGAAAATGACGAAAGTTGGATTTTGGCTATGCAAGAAGAATTGAATCAATTTGAGAGAAATCAATCTTTGGAATTAGTCCCTAGACCTAAAAATCATTCTATTATAGGCACTAAATGGATTTTTAGAAATAAAGTAGATAAAAATGGCACCATTATTAGAAACAAAGCTAGAATTGTTGCTCAAGGATACAATCAAGAAGAAGGTATTGATTATGAGGAAACCTTTGCACCGGTTGCTAGATTAGAATCAATTAGAATGTTGTGTGCATTTGCATGTTATAAAAATTTTACATATATCAAATGGATGTCAAAAGTGCATTTTTAAATGGTTACATTATGGAGGAAGTATATGTAGAGCAACCTCTTGGTTTTCAAAATCATGATTTTTCAAACCATGTTTTCAAACTCAAAAAGGCACTTTATGGCTTGAACAAGCACCAAGAGCATGGTATGATAGATTGAGCGAATTTCTCATTGATAATGGTTTCGAAATGAAAAAAGTTGATACTACTCTTTTTGTTAAAACAAATAATGATGATTTATTAATTGTTCAAATCTATGTTGATGATATTATATTTGGTGCTAAACTAATTCTCTATCGTTGAGGAATTTTTCAGTGCTGCAACAAGAATTTGAATGAGTTTAAATTAAAAAATAAAAAAATTTGATAAACAAAATAATAATAAAAAAAATAATGGGGGGAAATTAAATTTCTTCCCTTGGACTTCAATCAAGCATCACTAGATGGATCTCATTATCAAGCTAAAACACAAGAGATCTTCTCCAGAGTTTGAATGGATTAATTCAAGGACATATAACACCCTATGTTACATAACCAAGTCCTGACAAGAGGAGAAAAGGTAAAGATGTTGAGGTAACAAAATATCGAGGTATGATTGGCTCTCTTTTGTATTTAACTGCTAGTAGACCTGATATTATGTTTAGTGTGTGTATGTGTGCTAGATTTCATCTTGTCCAAAGGAATCTCACCTTAAGGCTGTCAACAGGATATTTAGATATCTTCTTGGAATCATAAATCTAGGTCTTTGGTATCCTAAGTGTGATAATTTTGATCTAATTAGTTATTCCGATGCGGACTTTGCTGGACGTCTTCTTGATAGAAAGAGCACTAGTGGCTCTTGCCATTTTCTAGGACATGCATTAGTCTCATGGTTTAGTAGAAAACAAAATTCTGTTGCCTTATCAACCGCGAAAGCCGAGTATATTGCAGTAGGAAGTTTTGGTGGGCACAATCTCTTTGGATAAACAAATTTTTAAAAGATTATGGGTGTGGTATTTGATCATATTCCCATCAAATGTGACATACAAGTGAAGAAAAGAAGTTTCAAAATCCCATACAACCTCTAGGACTAAGCATTAGAGATTGACATCATTTTTTAGAGATCATGTGCAAAAGGGGGACAGGGGTGGTAATGGATTTCTGAATTTTCCACCATATACAAACAATTAGCCGATATATTTACTAAACCCCTTAGTCAAGATAGATTTTGCATAATTAGAAGAGAATTAGGCATGTTGGAGATGTCTTAATTTTGCTTTAATATGATAATCTTTGAATGGTAGCATATGTTAAGGGGGAGAATATATTTAAGGGGAGTAGTTAATTTGATTACATCTTTTTGATGATAACAAAAGGGGGAGAAATAGTTGGATTGCTTATATTCATAACAAATGCCATTCTTTTTGCTTATTATTGATTTTATTTTCATTCTTGATTTTAGATTATATTTTAAAGCAATCAATGGTTTGTCATCATCAAAAAGGGGGAGATTGTTAGCCCTAAGGCTACATGATAATTTTGATGATAACAATACACATTGATTAATTGAAATTTACTAACATGTTTATTTATGTGCAAGAGTAAGATCATTGAAATAATTTTAAAATCAAGAAGAGGCTTATTAAAATGAAGTGTTGAAGCTAAGGAGAAGACTACATGTTAACGGCACCAAAGTTTAAGAACAAGGATTGACTCAAGGAATGTGACACATGAGCAATGTTCAATCAATTATATACATTATATCTCTACAATATCGAATGATGTGATTCTTGGCTTTGGAAAGATACTCATTTATAACTTCATATGTTTTAAGAAATTCAATTTCAAGTGCAGGTTTCCAAATCATCATCATTTGACAAGACAAATGGAGCACTGACAGAGCACCGAATCCTCCATTTGACATTATCTTGACTAGAAAAATCAATACTTGATCTTATGGCATGGAAGGATACTTAATGAAAACATTTCATATGTTTTGAAAAATCCAAATTTCAATGGAAGGCTGACATAATTCACATAAATTCGGTGGACTGACACAGAGAAGAAAAATCAACTCACATGAGCACCGATGGTGTTTTGGCCATATCTTAAGATAGAGATATCCAAATGCTTTGATTATTAATGTTTTGGAAAGCTTATTCAAATATGCAGATCTTTTATGTTTTGAAGAAATTCAAATTTCAAACGGAAGGCTGACAGAATTATCATTCAAGTCGGTGGACTGACACATGGAGGAAAAATCAAGTCACATGAGCACCGAATGGTGTTTTGGCCATATCTTGAGTTACAGATATCCAAATGACTTGGTTCTTGATGCGTTGGAAAGCTTATTGAAATGTGCAGATCTTTTATGTTTTACAGATTTTCAAATTTCAAACGAAACATTGACAAAAATGGCAGACAAGATTATGATTTTTATGGTGGGCAGAAAATTTGGAGATGGTGTCTTCACTTTATTAAGTTCATCTCATTTGCCTATAAAAGGAGCCATTCTCCCATGCATTCAACAAGTGCAAGAGAAGCATTTTATCAAGCAAAAAGCAAGAGAAATATCAAGTCTATAGAGCTTTATATTATTTATCTACTCTTTGAAGAGAGTTATACTTTTGTTGTAAAAATTATCTTTGTTCTTGTATTGTGGTGAGAGTGAGATATTCTTGTAAAGGATAATAGTTATCCTTGAGAGAACTCTTGTTGTGTATTATCAAGAGTTGAAGGAAGTTTCATTAGTGAGGTTGTTCATCAAGAAGAACTCTTGGTGTGGTGTTATCAAGGGTTGAAGGAAGTTGCCTTGGTGAGGTTGTTCATCAAGAAGAACTCTTGGTGTGGTGTATCAAGAGTTGAAGGAAGTTGCCTTGGTGAGGTTGTTCATCAAGAAGAACTCTTGGTGTGGTGTTATCAAGGTTTGAAGAAAGATGCCTTGGTGAGGTTGTTCATCAAGAAGAACTCTTGGTGTGGTGTTATCAGGAGTTGGAAGAAAAAGTCTTGGTGAGGTTGTTCATCAAGCAAGTTGTAAAGATTTCTACAACTTAGTGGAAAGCTTAGCTCGTGGAGTTAGGAGCCCGTGGACGTAGGCAAGGTTTGCCGAACCACGTAAATTGAGTTTGCACTCTCTCTATCCCTTTCCTCTTTATATTTACTTGTACTCGTGATTGTTCTTTATTTGCCATTCTCTTGATTGCATTCTATTTTCATCTTCTTCACCTTTGTTCTCAAAGAAAGATTTAAATAATTTTTATCTTTCAAGAAAAGTTTTCTAAATCCGTTTTTATAAATAAAAACCCAATTCACCCCCCCTTTTGGGTTGCCATACCTGGGTCAACAAAAGGTCCCTTTAAAGAGCTCACAGCTTCTTTAAAGCTTTGAGGTTCACTTTCTAACATATATAACAGAAAATTTGGACCAAATGATTTTTCTGTTCTTGCTGTTTTACTATATCTAGGCTCATCTTTAATAACTTGTTCTTGGTCTTGACTACCCTCAGTGATAGCCTCATAAGTTCGTTTAGATGAACTAGGCTCTTCTTTGGATTTATACATAAATTTATGCTCAAGGAACAATGCATTTCTCGATTCCATAATTGTGTTTTTGTGTATATCTGGGATTTGTGACTTATACACAAGAAATCGACAAGCACTACTATTATGAGTATATCCTATAAAAATGCAATCAACTATTTTTGGACCTATTTTTATCTTCTTAGGTATAGGTATCACTACTTTAGCAAGACACCCCCACACTCGTAAATATTTGTAGGAAGGCTTTCTTCCTTTTCACAATTCATAAGGTGTTTTTTCATCTTGCTTGTGGGGTACCTTATTTAAAAGGTAATTAGCTGACAAAATAGCTTTCCCTGAGGTAACCCAGAACTTAACAACATTGCATTCATCATTTCTTTCAAGGTATGATTTTCGCGCTCAACAACTATATTTGACTGAGGCGAATAAGGTGGCGTGACCTCATGTATTATTCCATGTTATGCATAGAACTCACCAAAAAGTGATTCATATCCACCACCGTCACTTCTAATCACCTTAATCTTCTTATTAAGTTGATTTTCAACCTCATTCTTATAGAGAATAAACTTCTCTATTACTTCGTCCTTTCTTTTTAATAAATACACATAACAATATTTTATACTATCATCGACAAAAGTAATAAAATAGTTATTGCCACCTCTTATTTGAACAAATTTCAAATCACAAATATCACTGTGAATTAAATCAAGAGGTTAAGTATTTCTTTCCATAGTTTGAAAAGATGACCTTGTTAATTTCGCCTCGACACAAGTGTCACACTTATGTTTTAAATCAATTTGGAAAGTAGGAATATGATTTAAGTTAATTAATCTATGCAATATATTATAATGAACATGTCCTAGTCTACCATGCCATAAAAAGAAAGACTCAATCAAATAAGAAAAAGAACTAGCTTTATTGATTTTGGGCTTTACAGTTATTACATTGAGTTTAAACATACCCTCATTCTCATATCCCTTTCCAACATACATACCACCCTTAGTAAGTGCAAATTTATCTGACTAAAAAACCACGCGAAATCCATGCTTATTCAGTAATAAACCAGACATTAAGTTCTTACGAATTTCTGGCACATACATTACATTATTTAGAGTCAGCTCCTTCCGAGAGGTTATATTTAGAACCACTTTGCATAGAACTTTTGCCTTAGATGTGGATGAGTTATCCATGAAGGGCTTTGTCTATTCTCAATGGGTTCAAAGGCTGTGAACAGGCCTTTGTCAAAACAAACATGCCTTGTAGCTTCAATGTCAATCCACCATTTTATTGGGTTAGACCCAACTAGATTGACTTCAGAAATAATATCAAACAGGCTTAGTTCTAATACGTCTTGTGTGATGTTGTCCACTACATTCACTTCATTCTTTTTCTTCTTTGAAAACGACAATCTGAAGCCTTATGACCCTTCTTGTCACAGTTGAAGCACTTCCCTTGGAACTTCTGTTTCTTGAAAATTCCACCTTTAGGCTCTAGATTGGACCATTTATTCGACTTGCTCTTCTTTGCCTTAAAGCCTTGACCATACTTTACTACATTAGCCTTTACCATTTCAAGAGTTGAACTTCTCTTCTCTGAGCCTTTGTTGTCTTCTTCAATATGATGTCTGACTATAAGCTCTTCCATGTTCATCTCCTTTCTCTTGTGCTTGAGGTAATTTTTGAAATCCTTCCATGCAGGGGGTAGCTTCTCAATCACAACTATTACTTGAAAGATTTTACTAAGAACCATCCTTTCAGCATGTATCTCATGAAGGATCACTTGGATCTCTTGTACTTGACCTATAACAGTTTTGGTGTTAACCATCTTGTAATCAAGAAAGCGTCGCATCACAAACTTTTTGGAGCCAGCATCTTTAGTTTTATATTTCTTCTCTAAAGACTCCCATAATTTCTTAGCCGATTTTTTGTCAATATAAACATTGTATAATGAGTCTGTCAAGTCATTCATGACATAATTATGACATAAGAAATCAGAATGCTTCTAAGCCTCAATAGCATTAACGACTTGGACATCTTGTTTTCCTTCATTAAGTTTAGGTGGATCTTCAGTTAAGAACCTTGCTAGACCTAGAGTTGTCAAATAAAACAACATCTTTTGCTGCCATCTCTTAAAATTCAATCTACTGAATTCCTCCAATTTTTCACCATGGTTCACAGGAAACGAAACAGATACAACTGAGGTAGTAGGTGCATTAGATTGTTGAGAACTAGTCGTAATATCAGCCATCTCAACAACAATAACAACAACAATTGGAATTAAAAAAAGCCCAATGATTTTTAATTTCTTGAACAAGCTATAATTTGTGAAAAACTGAATAACTTTCAATAGATAATTCCCAGGAAAGACTGGAGGGTTCACAAACAGGTCCCACTTAAAATCCAACCTTCTTAGATAGAATTTCTTATAAGATCCTAGGAAAGACTGGAGGGGTCACGGTTGCTTCCACTTCAAACCCAGTCTCCCTAGACAGAACTTCTTTATTCAGTTACTATCTAGTTGACACCAACAAACTATAAAAAGCTTTCCATAAAAATATCACACCAAATATATATATATATATATATCAACAAAAAAAAGGCAAGAGCAATTTATATATTCAAACAAATAAAATAATATATATATATATATATATATATATATATATATATATATAATTAGATTCTAACATGCCACTTTTAAAAACCTTATACAAAGCAAGAATCTGTTTTAAATTTGTTAGAAAATGTACGCAATAATAAGGACAACATATAAAAATAAATTAATTTAACTTTAAAATAAAATTACCAATTGGAAGCTCTTTCTAGTAATAGAAATTATCCGTCGAGGCTCGTGTATCACACAATTTCCTTAAAACAAATTCGCCCTCTCCACTAGGTGCTTGAGAATTTTATTAACGTTTGTCTCTCAGGATATAAAAACAACTAGTAGCAAGAGAAGCACTACTCTTGTACTTAAGCGAACTGGAAACCCTTAAACTCTATCATGAACTTTAGAACTAGAAGCTAAGAACATAAGAAAGTAAGAGATAAACAAGCTAAAGAGAAAGAGAGAGCTAACTTGTGGTGTGTTGAACAAATGAGGTAGAACCCCTTTGTATAGGCTGAGGCACTTGTAACATGTGGAATTTGAAACACCAACTTTATTAACTCAAAATTAACTTTTATTCAATACATGAAAATTCATGAATACATGAGTTATGAATTTGGAAAGACTTATAATATCTAGAAATTTGTAAAGACTTTTAACATCAATTTCATTAACTAATTTTCTAACAGTGGTTATTTCAGATATCAAATAAACTTCATAAATAATGAATGGAGTTACATCTTATTACTTCTGTTGCTACTTTGATATATATTTGTTTGCAACTTACAAGTTTGTCGTGTGTAGTATAAGAGTTATGGTTTTAATCATATATATATATATATATATATATATATATATATATTGTTCTTATTATATTTCTTTTAATTCTTATGTTTAAAATTGCATCACAGATATAAAATTTTGAGTTATGTTTTAATAAGCCAATGCAAGTTAGATTTAGAGTTATAGTGAATTTATTGAGTGCAATTACTTATTTGTTTTGTTGTTCATCATTTTGTAATAACTAAGGAGACTATGAGTTTTTAAAAATATAAATGACTCCATCTAGTGTTTTTTTTAAATTATAATTAGCTTATTGGGTTTTGTGCTAATTACTTCTTCTTTGCACATATGCATGTTAATAATTACTATAATTATTGAATTCTAGTTATTTCTAATGCCTTGTGAATTCTAGAATATGTTAAGAAGATTGATAATGCATTATGATAACTTATGTGGTTGCATCAAATAAAATTGTGGTATAAATGCTATTAATTATTATTAAATACATATATGAGTTATATATTGCGTATATTACAGTAGTAATAAATATTTTGTTGATGTAGGGGTTTTGATTTTCAAGAGGTTTCATATTATTATTATTTATTAATTTTGCACAATGATGATGATAGTGAGTTTAATTGTTATTTCTATTATTTTAAGAGTAGTAATAAATATTTTGTTAATGCGGGGGTTTTGGTTTTCAAGAGGTTTCATATTATTATTATTTATTTATTTTGCACAATGATGATGATAGTAAGTTTACTTGTTATTTCTATGATTTTAAAGTTAAACAAGTTAGAATATTAATGTGAAGATTATTGTTAGTGCATTAAATGTTCCTTAATGTGGGGGTTTTCTTTCTATTATGGTTGTTAATATTTTTAAGATTTTTTGAGGAAAAAAGAAGTGATATTATAAATTATTACATGATTATTGATTTTTGTGTATGAGTTTCAAAATATTATTACTTAAGAATTTCAAGTTTTTAGTGATTGGATATTTCACATTAACATTCTATGCTTCACTTAATTATATTATTTTTATGCACTCCAACATTATTTTGTAGAGTTAATATTGTTTGATTTAAGAGAGCTAGTGGAAGCAATTATCAAAGATGGAACAATTTATGAGATGAAGTAAAGAGTGCACGTGTACAAAAATATATGAAGAATTTCAACATGCTATAATTAATTAATTAATAAAATTGCCGAGAAGGATGTACTTAAGCCGAAGGGATCACTAAAGGAAGTAAACCAACCTCTGTGATTGGAGATCCCATCAAGGAGGTTCAATGGATAGGAACAATATATAGTGCGTGACTTGTTTAGCACAACTATTTTGACATATCTTAGAGTAGATATGATCATGCTTATCCTTATGGCAAAGTGCTTGTTATATGTGACGTTAAAAATGATATTTATCTTGAATGAGTCGAAAGGCTAGATACTCTTACGAGGTATAGGTCACATATACCTTTTGAGGACTTACTTAAATGAGCGCGTTGTGAGGGCTGTGACTGTGAGAATTTGGCTATTTTATAAAACTCTAATGAGAATCAAGATTAAACGCATGGTCATTAAAGCGTTAACACGTCCAAACCATATCTTCGTCGATATTATGTGTGTGATAGTTTGAAGTTTAGTCAAGGAATCGAGTTCAAGACTTTGTTCAATCAGGTTTCTCAAATGGATGCTATCAACACTGAGTATAGGTTCAAACCCGAAAGGTACCTACACCCATTGCATGATAGAAGATTGCTCTTTATATATAGCTTTTATTTTATGAGTATTTTTATCTAAATATTTTATTTTATAAAGCTTTAAAGCTTTAAACCTTTTTTACGAGACTATTGGAGATAAAAGGTTTAAAATAAATATTTATATCATGAGTTACAAAATTTAATTTGAGATTAATTTTATAAGATAGAAATATAATAAAAACGTGAGTTATAACACTTATTATTTGTAACGTACATGTTTTTATTACGAATATTATGACTT